>JAEBUR010000050.1:3931-17126 GCA_023014455.1 Amanita exitialis
TAATTAGTGGGGAAAGAAGACCCTATTGAGCTTGACTCTAGTCTGGCACTGTAAGGAGACATAAGGGGTGTAGCATAAGTGGGAGATAGTTCTTTCGGGTTCTATCGTCAATGAAATACCACTACCCTTATTGTTTCCTTACTTACTTGATGAGGTGGACGTGTATCATTTTACATAGCCATTATATGAGTGCCTTCGGGTGTTCTTATGGTATTTTGTGTTGATGCGAGTTTCTAGTTCCAAAATATCCCGAGTTTTGTTATACATACCAAACAAATTTCAATATGTGTGATACTGTGCGTATTGACCTAGTAGCTTCGGCGAGCGGTTGGTTGTGCGGGCATTGCATAGAAATTTGGTTTAACTCCGTGGCTTAGATATGATCCAAATCAAGGACACTGCCAGGTGGGGAGTTTGACTGGGGCGGTACATCTCTCAAATAATAACGGAGGTGTCCCAAGGCCAGCTCAGTGCGGACAGAAACCACACATAGAGCAAAAGGGCAAATGCTGGCTTGATCTCGGTATTCAGTACATACAGAGACAGCAAAAGCTCGGCCTATCGATCCTTTTGGTTTAACGAGTTTTTAGCAAGAGGTGTCAGAAAAGTTACCATAGGGATAACTGGCTTGTGGCGGCCAAGCGTTCATAGCGACGTCGCTTTTTGATCCTTCGATGTCGGCTCTTCCTATCATTGTGAAGCAAAATTCACCAAGCGTTGGATTGTTCACCCATGCAAGGGAACGTGAGCTGGGTTTAGACCGTCGTGAGACAGGTTAGTTTTACCCTTCTGATGACATACGTTGTTCCAACAGCATTCCTGCGTAGTACGAGAGGAACCTTAGGTACGGACCAATGGTTTAATACTTGTTCGAGCGAACAGTGGTATGACGCTACGTCCGTCGGATTATGCCTGAACGCCTCTAAGGTCGTATCCGAGCTGGATAAGAACAATAGTAAGGGGGTCACCGTGTCGCTTGGCAAATACCATTTGATAGTCATTCACTTGTGTCTGACGGAAAGTTATTATGCCTAATTGCCTTGTAACATAGCGAGAGCGGGAGGCGAAAGCACCTGTTCGACGAGCTAGTTGCATTTGGCTAAACATTAGGTTGTGGCGATGCTGGTACTCGAAATCAATTGTAAACGACTTTGGTAACAGGCAGAGTGTTGTAAGTGGTAGAGCAGCCGTCATACTGCGATCCTCTGAAACTTATCTCTCGCTTGCCGATTTGTATCGGATTCAAGAAATCATATTTCTTATATTATATTTGCGTTGGTGGTTTTGTGTTGATGGTTGGTTGGTGGTTGTGCTGTCGATGTGCGATGTGCGTTGATGGTGGTGGTGGTGGTGTTGGTTGTTGGTTGATGGTGTGTGAACAAGATTGCAAGTCGAAGGAAATGTGATTGCGAAGTCTCGAATATGGCCAGAGGTAAGTTGCCAACAAATTTGTTCAAGTCCGAGAAGACGTGAAAATTTTTTGGAAAAAAATATCACAAGTCCGAGAGTACGAGAATATTACCTGTCTGGGGTTGTGTACAAAAATCCAAACACATTTTGTACAAGTCCGAAAAGTGTATGCAACATTTATGAAGAAATATCACAAGTTCGAGAATGTGTGTTCAAAAATCCAAACACATTTCGTACAAGTCCGAAAAGTGTATGCAACATTTTTAATAAGAAATATCACAAGTCCGAGAATGTGTGTTCGAAAATCCAAACACATTTTGTACAAGTCCGAAAGTGTATGCGACATTTTTATGAAGAAATATCACAAGTCCGAGAATGTGTGTTCAATATCATGTTGGTTATGAATTGAAAAAAAACACAAGTCCGAGATTATGTAATATTCACATGGAATATCGTAAGTGAAGAAATAATAATTTACAAGTTCGAAAAAATGCTCACGTTTCTCGGACTTGTAAATTTTTTCGATTAAAATGTACGGTTATTATTTCCGTAGTGGAGCAATGGAGAACACCTGATATTGATAGTGCAGGGTTTTCCCCCTTCGCCGTAGTGGAGCAATAGGGTCCAAACATCATTTATAGGGCCAATTATTCTCTCTCTCACACCCATAGGTTACTCGAAACGAATTCATATGCCGTATATGCCATGCCAGTCCACGATTGGCACAACACGCAATCTACTAGCTTATAAACTCGTCTCAGTCTCCCGGACACTTGTGTCGGCAACCGATCGTGAGCTCAACAATCAAATGCGATTAGAAAAAAAGCACATTCAATGTTGGGGCCACGGTCGGGATTCGAACCCAGCACCCACGACTTGCGAGTCGACAACGCTACGGTCATCGCCACCAAGCCGCAACTGCATTGTCCGGCTGGGAGCTACTTAAGCTGTCACTTGTGGTAAGGCGATGTATCGTTTGGTGTGTGTGTGTGTGTGTGTGTGTGTGTGTATGTGTTTGTGGTGGTGTGTGTGTGTGTGTGTGATCGTGTTCGTATGCATTTGTGTGCTCATGTGTGTGGTGTCTGTGTGTGTGGGTTGTGTGTGTGTGTGTGTGTGTGTGTGTGTGAGTGTGTGTGTGTAGGTTTTTTTTTTCGTACGTGCAATTTGATTCGGGCGTGCGTGTGAATTCAGCACAAACACATGCAGTTCCGAAAGTGCTCTACTCAACAGACACAAAAAACAAAAAATGCACACGCACACACACGCACACGCATTTGTTATTGCATGCAATTTAAATAATTTTTTCAATCGAATTTTGTTCAAAGTAGCGTGCAAAATAATGCGCGCGTGTGTGAAATTCTCACACGCAGTTCCGAAATTGATGATTCGGATTCTAATTTCGCATTTGTTATTGCATGCAATTTTTCTAATTTTTATTTTATTTTTGTATCGGTTGAGTAGAGCACTTCGGAACTGCATGTGTTTGTGCTGAATTCACACGCACGCTCGCATCAAATTGCACGTAATGCAAAATAATGCGAGCGTGCGTGTGAATTCAGCACAAACACATGCAGTTCCGAAAGTGCTCTACTCAACCGATACAAAAATAAAATAAAAATAAAAAAAATTGCATGCAATAACAAATGCGAAATTAGAATCCGAATCATCATTTCGGAACTGCGGTGAGAATTTACACACACGCGCGCATTATTTGCACGCGTGTACTTTGAACAAAATCGATTGAAAAAATTATATCAAATTATATCGAACGTATCATGACACCGCATATAATTTCACACTTTTATTCTGGTCCATTCATGAGCGACACGCTTGATACATAAGCTTCATACATGGAGCCTTAGTGCTGCCGAAGCTATCATTTGCGACCATATGCACGGTCTATTGCCACCGTGCATATAACATCAGATAGCAGTCGCATGCATCCGAAAATGTTGGCGGAATGATGGACAAAAAAGTATATTTCGGTCTAATACACCGTGCATATAACTTCAGATAGCATTCGCATGCAACCGACATGTTACCCAGTTGATGGACAAAAAAGTATATGCACGAATATTACGCCGTGCATATAAATCAGATAGCATTAGACTGCAACCGAGATGTTACCCAGTTGATGGACAAAAAAGTATATGCACGGTCTTTTACACCGTGCATATACTTCAGATAGCATTGGAATGCAACCGGATGTTACCCAGTTGATGGACAAAAGAGTATATGCACGGTCTATTACACCGTGCATATAACTTCAGATAGCATTGGAATGCATTCGATATGATACCCAAATCATATACAAAAATGTATATGCACGGTCTAATACATCGTGCATATAACAGCAATAGCATTAGAATGCAACCGAGTTGTTACCCAGTTGATGGACGAAAAAAGTATATGCACGGTCTATTACGGTGCATATAACATCAGATAGCATTAGAAGGCAAAGAACCCAATAAAAAGTATACAAACACCGTGCAAAAAATAAAAAACCGAGCTGTTACCCAGTTGATGGAAAAGAGTATATGCACGTCTATTACACCGTGCATATAACTTCAGATAGCTGGAATGCACCGAGATGTTACCCAGTGATGGACAAAAAAAGTATATGCACGGTCTATACACCGTGCATATAACATCAGATAGCATTAGAATGCAACCGAGATGTTACCCAAAAGATGGACAAAAAAGTATATGCACGGTCTAATACAACCGTGCATATAACATCAGATAGCATTAGAATGCAACCGACATGTTACCCAATAGATGGACAAAAAAAGTATATGCACGGTCTAAATACCCGTGCATATTACTCGATCAGCATGGAAACGACATGATACCCAAATCATATACAAAAAAGTATATGCACGGTCTAATACACCGTGCATATTAACATCAGATAGCATTAGAATGCAACCGAGATGTTACCCAGTTGATGGACAAAAAAGTATATGCACGGTCTATTACACCGTGCATATAACATCAGATAGCATTAGAATGCAACCGACATGTTACCCATAGATGGACAAAAAAGTATATGCACGGTCTATTACACCGTGCATATTACTTCAGATAGCATTGGAATGACATCCGATATGATACCCAAATCAAACATAAAAAATGTATATGCACGGTCTATACACGTGCATATACTTCAGATAGCATTGAAATGCATCCGATATGATACCCAGTTGATACGACAAAAAAGTATATGCACGGTCTATTACACCGTGCATATAACATCAGATAGCATTAGAATGTAACCGAGATGTTACCCAGTTGATGGACAAAAAAGTATATGCACGGTCTATTACACCGTGCATATAACATCAGATAGCATTAGAATGCAACCGACATGTTACCCAAAAGATGGACAAAAAAGTATATGCACGGTCTAATACACCGTGCATATAACTTCTGATAGCATTGGAATGCATCCGATATGATACCCAAATCATATATAAAAATGTATATGCACGGTCTAATACACCGTGCACATGACTTCGGATAGCATCAGATTACAACCGTGATGTTGCCCGGTTGATGGACAAAAAAGTATATGCACGGTCTATTACACCGTGCATATACTTTTTTGGACACCTAAACGAATATCATCGGTGTGTCGTACCGTGGGTGAGGCACGGTCTCATACACCGTGGTCAGTACTAAGTGATGCAATATGCACGGTGTCATACACCGTGGTGCTACCTGTTTTGGGTTGAGAACCCGAGTGGACCTATTTGGATTTTTAACTATATGGTTAGAGAGGTAGTCGTGTAGTATGGTGAGATGGCGAGTACGGTCAGTTCAATGCTTTAATCATCGCAAATCGTTCTTTGACTCGTTTACTTAGTGCAATCGATCCGTAGTGCCGGCAACCAATATATTTGAGTGCATTTTCTCTTTCTGTTTTGAACGCTGATAGTCGTGGTTCTTGTTGGACGTAGCGACTGAAAATAATTTTTGCGATGCTCATAGTCGTGGTTTCTCGAAAGAAAAACGTAGCGACTGAAAATAATTTTTGCGATGCTCATAGTCGTGGTTTCTCGAAAGAAAAACGTAGCGACTGAAAATAATTTGTTGAACGCTCATAGTCGTGGTTTCTCGAAAGAAAAACCGTAGCGACTGAAAATAATTAAACCCAAGTAAGGCGACGAGGAACGCTGGCGCAGTACTAGCTACTGTGTTGGACAACCCTCTTGTGTTGCCACCATAAACCAAAACCCCAAAACGAGGGCCATCACTTCTAACAGTGTTCGGACTCGTACCGCAATCTCGTCCTATTATACCCAATAGACTTGGTGCAAACGGTCGATGTAGTGTGTGTGTCAGTGTCATGTGGTGATGCTCTCCTTCGGGTGAGTCACCGGCACTGATGATATGATTTACACATAGAGTAGATTTCCATTGCACTCGTATTCCAGTAATGCGGTGCATAAAGTCGAAATATTAAATCTATCAAAATTCTGGTTGATCCTGCCAGTAGTTATATGCTTGTCTCAAAGATTAAGCCATGCATGTCTAAGTACAAGCAAAAATAAAGTGAAACCGCAAAAGGCTCATTATATCAGTTATGGTTCCTTAGATCGTATCCACAATTACTTGGATAACTGTGGTAATTCTAGAGCTAATACATGCATTTAAAGAGAGACCGGTAAAACGGAATCTCTGCTTTTATTAGATTTAAACCAATGGGGAGTGCTTCGGTGCTCTCAATACAAATGGTTGAACTCTGGATAATTTGTTGATCGCATGGTCTCGTACCGGCGACGGATCTTTCAAATGTCTGCCCTATCAACTATTGAAGGTAGTGTCTTGGACTACCTTGGTTGCAACGGGTAACGGGGAATCAGGGTTCGATTCCGGAGAGGGAGCCTGAGAAACGGCTACCACATCTAAGGAAGGCAGCAGGCGCGTAAATTACCCACTCCCAGCACGGGGAGGTAGTGACGAAAAATAACAATACAAGACTCACATCCGAGGCCTTGTAATTGGAATGAGTACACTTTAAATCCTTTAACAAGGATCAATTGGAGGGCAAGTCTGGTGCCAGCAGCCGCGGTAATTCCAGCTCCAATAGCGTATATTAAAGTTGTTGCGGTTAAAACGTTCGTAGTTGAACTTGTGTTCCGCACGGGCTGCTACCATACGCTAGTTTACTAGTCCGGTAACTTGTCTTATCTTGCCTTGGCTTTAGTCTTGGCAAAAGTGCGTGGACGTATTATCGGCGTGTTCGCTCTTGTAGCGTTCACATAAGCTCATTGCAGTGATCTTAATCGATTGTTGTTGTGAGCCGATACAAATTACTTTGAACAAATTAGAGTGCTTAAAGCAGGCTTGTAATGCCTGAATATTTTGTGCATGGAATAATGAAATAGGACATCTGTTCTACTTTCATTGGTTTAATAGACCAAGATGTAATGATTAATGGAAGCAGTTGGGGGCATTAGTATTACAACGCGAGAGGTGAAATTCTTAGACCGTTGTAAGACTGACTAAAGCGAAAGCATTTGCCAAAGATGTTTTCATTTAATCAAGAACGAAAGTTAGAGGTTCGAAGGCGATCAGATACCGCCCTAGTTCTAACCATAAACGATGCCAGCTAGCAATTGAGTGTAGCTACTACTATGGCTCTTTCAGTCGCTTCTCGGGAAACCAAAGCTTTTGGGCTCCGGGGGAAGTATGGTTGCAAAGCTGAAACTTAAAGGAATTGACGGAAGGGCACCACCAGGAGTGGAGCCTGCGGCTTAATTTGACTCAACACGGGAAAACTTACCAGGTCCGAACATAAATGAGTAAGACAGATTGATAGCTCTTTCTCGAATCTATGGGTGGTGGTGCATGGCCGTTCTTAGTTCGTGGAGTGATTTGTCTGGTTAATTCCGATAAACGAACGAGACTCAAATATATTAAATAGATGCAGTCAGGATTATGACATTGAAACTTTGCATACCCTTTTGTTATGGTAGCCGCAAGGTTGCTAATAACATATTGTGGTGGTGTAGGTGGAGTCATACCTGTCTGTTTGTCTAAATAACCAAAGTAGACACTTGCTTCTTAAATGGACAATTGTGTCTAACAATAATGAGATTGAGCAATAACAGGTCTGTGATGCCCTTAGATGTCCTGGGCTGCACGCGCGCTACAATGAAGGTATCAACGTGTGTTTCCTAGGCCGAGAGGTCCGGGTAAACCGCTGAACCACCTTCTTGCTTGGGATTGTGAACTGAAACTGTTCACATGAACCTGGAATTCCCAGTAAGTGCGAGTCATTAACTCGCATTGATTACGTCCCTGCCCTTTGTACACACCGCCCGTCGCTACTACCGATTGAATTGTTTAGTGAGGTCTCCGGACGTGATCGCTGCGACGCCTCGTGTGTTGCAGTTGCTTTACAGAAGTTGACCGAACTTGGTTATTTAGAGGAAGTAAAAGTCGTAACAAGGTTTCCGTAGGTGAACCTGCGGAAGGATCATTATTGATTTATTTCGTATTTGAACGCAAACACCGGTCCCGTCACACGGACCGAGAGAGATGTTGATTCGCATTTTGAACGCACACCAACCGGGTGCACGTGCTGCTTTGTCCAGTGCGCTGTAGCCGAGCCTATTGCTCTTTGTTAGCTGTGTCTTAGACTGCCCTCGACGGAGCGCTATACACATGATAGTAGCAATTTGTATACCGCCAAACAACATCTCGACCAACTGCCATGCCGATTCGGCGTGTTGCAACCCTGGACGTGCACCTTCACATAATGGGCTTTAGCGAGCTCGCCGTGATGCCGTCCGAAAGCCTCCCCTTGGCATTCACATAGTCCGTCCGGCGCCGTGAATATGGGAAGAAAACAAACCAAACACATTTTTGAACGCATACTTGCAATTCCCGGCGCGCTAACGCCTTTAAGCCGAACGAAGCCAAAACGCGCTACTAATAGGATAGGGAATTAACCATTTTGAACGCATAAACTCAAGCAGTTGGGCTTCTCGGGGCCGTAACCGCTGACGTCGCCGCTCGTGCATGCTTGTCGGGCTGCGCTGAGAGGAACCCAGACACCGTAGTTTGTCGAACCGAAAATCATTTTTGAATCCTGTCACACTAGCTTCTGGCTTAAGGTGATGTCCCCGTCCGTGTAGATGTGATCTGTATACTTCGAGTGTGCGTGGTCTTTGGCAATAGAACGTGCAAGCGTGTCTGTTATACCACAATATTTTGAACGCATTAGTCTTGGAGGGTATGCTCGGTTGGACTCTGTTCCTCAACCCCGTCATAGTCACTGTCATAACATAGTATACATGAAAGTACGTTTCGGATGGTGGATGTTGCTTCGAGTGAGCGTGGTCTTTGCCAATGGTGCGCGCAAGCGTATTCGTTAAACCACATTTGAACGCCCGAGCCTAGTGAGGGTGTGCTGGATTGGAATGGTGGATGGCGTAGATGACTGCAACGTTTTGGTAATCCTCTTGCGTACGCTTGGCAGTGTATGTGCGTTGCCTCTGGCCCAGCACGGTTTACCGAGAGGTCCGCACGGTGTCACACACTTGATTGTGTGTGGCATACGTGAAATACTCCAACTTGCGTGCGAACGTGGGTTGGAAGAAACGCATACCTTAGCAATCCTTTGCTTCTTCGGCTTTTGCATCCACACCGGTGCAACTGGCTCATCAATTGTGTGCCGTGGGTTGAATTTGTTTGCAGTGTATGTTCTCTTTTGTTCTTGTTAGTGCGGTCTCTGGCAACCTGGATTGGTTACACCGCGGTATTTTGAATGCGTTAAAACGAGAGAGCAACAGTACACAACCCCGGGGCGTGCATGAGATGCGGTTCAGTTTGTATGCGGCTGTGTGAATCGTGAGAGTGTTCGAAAGGCATCTGGATTATCCAACGCACCACTGACACTTTACGGATACGACAATATACGTAAGAGCGTCCTGTGCACTGTTGGCGAAGACGGACTGTTGTGGGCTGTTTTGAGAGCATGGCCATTTTAGACAACGAGCCCGGCAAATCGAAGCGGACAATTATACCATTTTGAGAGCGTGAGCAGACCAACGCCGGTCTATGCCACATTTGAGAGCATGGTCTTCAGACAATTGTCCGTGGAGTGGTTTCCGTGGTGAGTTATGCCATTGTGGGAGCGTGGTCTCGGCAACCGAGCGAATATGTAACACTTATGCCACTGATTGTTTAGAATGGTCTTTGACAATCGTTTCGGACGGACAATCCGAAATGGTTATACCATCTGGTTGGCGTGGCCTTTAGAGAAGTGTTCATGTTTGGATTGGTTATACCACGGAGTTTGAGTGCCTTTAGCCTGCGGCAGACCGTTCAACGGTGTACATGGATCGTTCGTTTTTCGTCCGGAAAAGTGTGTTAAGCTGGATCGCGGTTTGAAACCTCGTAAGTCGTGGACGCACAAAGATTATCTAACTGCTTGCAATCTTTGCCACGTGATATGTTCTTTTCGTTACCAAACAATTACTCAAACCCTAAGCGGGGGATCACTTGGCTCGTGGGTCGATGAAGAACGCAGCAAACTGCGTGCTGACATGTGAACTGCAGGACACATGAACATCGACATTTTGAACGCATATTGCGGTCCATACTGACTAGTTTCCTAACCGAAGCTGTATGGACCACACATGGTTGAGGGTCGTTAGTTTATGCTAACTGAATTGCTTTTCGTTAACGCGTCTAGCTACATCATGAGGCGTTGTCAGTCTTCAGTGCACTGACATCCCTTGAATATACCTCTGGTACACAATCCTCGTATTGTGAAGTGCTCGTTTTTATCAAAGAAAACAGATAATTGGATCACGGTGTCTGAATGGAAACGTGTCGCCGCCACGCTCGTCCGTGTGCGTGCGCTCGCCCCCATTGTGCGTGTGCAGAGAACATCTGAGTGAGACTAGTAATGAAATTGATATAAGCGTTTAAACGTAATAGTTTTCGCATTTGAATGCACAAAGAACGTCTCAACTCTCGGATAATGCGTTAATTCTCTAATCGCCGCAATGCGCTCGGGTGTGTCGTACGGACCGGTTTCGGGTGTGTGTGCCAGCGTGTAAAGCAATCGTTTCGTCTCAGGTTTCACCAATGCGTAATGGCCCAATTTATCTAATGCGAGAATTTTCTGCGATAGGACAATGCGTTGAAAGCACTTCAAACCAACAATACTTGTGACTTTGCAAACAACCCAATAAAGCGACCTCAACTCATGTGAGACTACTCCCTGAATTTAAGCATATTAATGAGGGAAGGAAAAGAAATTAACCAAGATTCCTTTAGTAGCGGCGAGCGAAACAGGAAAAGCCCAGCACTAAGTCCTCCGGTCGTTCTGGCCGGTAGGAGATGCAGTGTATGGAAAGTCTATTATCTTATGCGACGGTAGTACGTTCAAGTCCATCTTGAATGGGGCCATTTTACCCATAGAGGGTGCCAGGCCCGTACCAACTGCTACCAGTATAAGAAGGCTATTCCAAAGAGTCGTGTTGCTTGATAGTGCAGCACTAAGTGGGTGGTAAACTCCATCTAAGGCTAAATATAACCACGAGACCGATAGCGAACAAGTACCGTGAGGGAAAGTTGAAAAGCACTCTGAATAGAGAGTTAAATAGTACGTGAAACCGCTTAGGGGTTAAGCCCGATGAACCTGAATATCTGAATTGCGAAATTCAGTGCTGTTTGGCGGTGCATTTAACGATGTGCCATCGACAGTATGCACTTTTCGCATAGTAGGACATTGCGATCCATTCGTAGTTCTCTTTGAGACGGTTTATCATACGGCCCGTGTAGTCAGTTTAGCCTATCTGCGGCACTTGTGTCGTATGGTTAATGCTACTGCGGTGCCCGGTAAACAGCGGATGGAGCTTAACAATCATGCCCGCCATGCAAGGTATCGCGGCCGTAGCGTATTTATATGTTGCGGTGCAGTGATCGCGTGTATTTGATTAGCAATGCGATAGATTTGGGATACCTTCGGGACCCGTCTTGAAACACGGACCAAGAAGTCTAACATGTGTGCGAGTCATTGGGTATTTCGTTGAAACCTAAAGGCGCAATTAAAATAACTATTTTATGGGATTACAAGCGATCTCCAATGATCGTTTCTCCATCCCGGGGCGTTCTATGTGAACATGGTTCAAGCAATTGGGCCCTCTGTTCGAGAGCGTACCTTGAGCATACATGCTGTGACCCGAAAGATGGTGAACTATACCTGATCAGGTTGAAGTCAGGGGAAACCCTGATGGAGGACTGAAGCAGTTCTGACGTGCAAATCGATTGTCAGAATTGGGTATAGGGGCGAAAGACCAATCGAACCATCTAGTAGCTGGTTCCCTCCGAAGTTTCCCTCAGGATAGCTGGTGCAATGATAAATCTAAATATAATCTTATCTGGTAAAGCGAATGATTAGAGGCCTTGGGGCCGAAACGACCTCAACCTATTCTCAAACTTTAAATGGGTAAGAACCTCATCTTTCTTGATCTGAAGATATCGAGGTTTAGATATATTGTGCCCAGTGGGCCACTTTTGGTAAGCAGAACTGGCGCTGTGGGATGAACCAAACGCGATGTTACGGCGCCTAAATTAATGACTCATATTGATACCATGAAAGGCGTTGGTTGCTTAAAACAGCAGGACGGTGGACATGGAAGTCGTAATCCGCTAAGGAGTGTGTAACAACTCACCTGCCGAAGCAACTAGCCCTTAAAATGGATGGCGCTCAAGTCATATGCCTATACATCGCCGCTAGGACAATGAGATTTCATCCTTGTGGTGCAAATCTGTCAAGTCCTAGTGAGTAGGAGGGTACAATGGTGTGCGCAGAAGTGTTTGGCGTGAGCCTGCATGGAGCCGCCATTGGCACAGATCTTGGTGGTAGTAGCAAATAATCGAATGAGATCTTGGAGGACTGAAGTGGAGAAGGGTTTCGTGTGAACAGTGGTTGATCACGAGTTAGTCGGTCCTAAGCTCTATGCGAAAGCTGTTTAATTTATGTTACAAAATTTCTGACCAAATTGTCGTACATAATTTAATAAGAGCGAAAGGGAATACGGTTCCAATTCCGTAACCTGTTGAGTATACGTTTGTTTATTAAAAATGGGTCTTATTACACTCATCCTGGCAACAGGAACAACCATAGAGAAGCCTTCGAGAGATACTGGAAGAGTTTTCTTTTCTGTTGAACAATCGTAAAACCATGGAAGTCTTTCACAGAGAGATATGGTTTATGGATTGGAAGAGCATGACATTACTGTTGTGTCAGTATTTTCTCCTTGGACCTTGAAAATCTATGGTGGGGCCACGCAAACTTCTCAACAGACCGTACCGATATCCGCAGCCGGTCTCCAAGGTGAAGAGTCTCTAGTCGATAGAATAATGTAGGTAAGGGAAGTCGGCAAATTAGATCCGTAACTTCGGGATAAGGATTGGCTCTGAAGATTGAGATAGTCGGGCTTGATGGGGAAACAGTTATAACGGTTCTTGTGCTCGTTCTGGGTAAATAGTGTTGGTGCGCAAGTGCTGATGCGTTCCCCGGATAGTAGATTTCATAATCAAACTGTGGAAACTTTCTTGCTGTGCTGGTGGCGGCTTTACGGCCGTTCATCGAAAACGATTATCAATAAACAATTAATTCAGAACTGGCACGGACCTGGGGAATCCGACTGTCTAATTAAAACAAAGCATTGTGATGGCCCTAACGGGTGTTGACACAATGTGATTTCTGCCCAGTGCTCTGAATGTCAACGTGAAGAAATTCAAGTAAGCGCGGGTA
>JAEBUR010000050.1:19768-30548 GCA_023014455.1 Amanita exitialis
GTGTGTCTGTGTGTGTGGGTTTGTGTGTGTGTGTGTGTGTGTGTGTGAGTGTGTGTGTGTGTAGGTTTTTTTTTTTCGTACGTGCAATTTGATTCGGGCGTGCGTGTGAATTCAGCACAAACACATGCAGTTCCGAAAGTGCTCTACTCAACAGACACAAAAAAACAAAAAAAAATGCACACGCACACACACGCACACGCATTTTGTTATTGCATGCAATTTAAATAATTTTTTCAATCGAATTTTGTTCAAAGTACGCGTGCAAATAATGCGCGCGTGTGTGTAAATTCTCACACGCAGTTCCGAAATGATGATTCGGATTCTAATTTCGCATTTGTTATTGCATGCAATTTTTCTAATTTTTATTTTATTTTTGTATCGGTTGAGTAGAGCACTTTCGGAACTGCATGTGTTTGTGCTGAATTCACACGCACGCTCGCATCAAATTGCACGTAATGCAAAATAATGCGAGCGTGCGTGTGAATTCAGCACAAACACATGCAGTTCCGAAAGTGCTCTACTCAACCGATACAAAAATAAATAAAAAATAAAAAAATTGCATGCAATAACAAATGCGAAATTAGAATCCGAATCATCAATTTCGGAACTGCGTGTGAGAATTTACACACACGCGCGCATTATTTTGCACGCGTGTACTTTGAACAAAAATCGATTGAAAAAATTATATCAAATTATATCGAACGTATCATGACACCGCATATAATTTCACACTTTTATTCTGGTCCATTCATGAGCGACACGCTTGATACATAAGCTTCATACATGGAGCCTTAGTGCTGCCGAAGCTATCAATTTGCGACCATATGCACGGTCTATTGCACCGTGCATATAACATCAGATAGCAGTCGCATGCATCCGAAATGTTGGCGGAATGATGGACAAAAAAGTATATGTTCGGTCTAATACACCGTGCATATAACTTCAGATAGCATTCGCATGCAACCGACATGTTACCCAGTTGATGGACAAAAAAGTATATGCACGAAATATTACGCCGTGCATATAACATCAGATAGCATTAGACTGCAACCGAGATGTTACCCAGTTGATGGACAAAAAAGTATATGCACGGTCTTTTACACCGTGCATATAACTTCAGATAGCATTGGAATGCAACCGAGATGTTACCCAGTTGATGGACAAAAGAGTATATGCACGGTCTATTACACCGTGCATATAACTTCAGATAGCATTGGAATGCATTCGATATGATACCCAAATCATATACAAAAAATGTATATGCACGGTCTAATACATCGTGCATATAACATCAGATAGCATTAGAATGCAACCGAGTTGTACCCAGTTGATGGACGAAAAAGTATATGCACGGTCTATTACGCCGTGCATATAACATCAGATAGCATTAGAATGCAACCGAGATGTTACCCAGTTGATGGACAAAAAAGTATATGCACGGTCTTTTACACCGTGCATATAACTTCAGATAGCATTGGAATGCAACCGAGCTGTTACCCAGTTGATGGACAAAAGAGTATATGCACGGTCTATTACACCGTGCATATAACTTCAGATAGCATTAGAATGTAACCGAGATGTTACCCAGTTGATGGACAAAAAAGTATATGCACGGTCTATTACACCGTGCATATAACATCAGATAGCATTAGAATGCAACCGACATGTTACCCAAAAGATGGACAAAAAAGTATATGCACGGTCTAATACACCGTGCATATAACATCAGATAGCATTAGAATGCAACCGACATGTTACCCAATAGATGGACAAAAAAAGTATATGCACGGTCTATTACACCGTGCATATTACTTCAGATAGCATTGGAATACATCCGATATGATACCCAAATCATATACAAAAAATGTATATGCACGGTCTAATACACCGTGCATATAACATCAGATAGCATTAGAATGCAACCGAGATGTTACCCAGTTGATGGACAAAAAGTATATGCACGGTCTATTACACCGTGCATATAACATCAGATAGCATTAGAATGCAACCGACATGTTACCCAATAGATGGACAAAAAAAGTATATGCACGGTCTATTACACCGTGCATATTACTTCAGATAGCATTGGAATACATCCGATATGATACCCAAATCATATACGAAAAATGTATATGCACGGTCTAATACACCGTGCATATAACTTCAGATAGCATTGGAATGCATCCGATATAATACCCAGTTGATGGACAAAAAAAGTATATGCACGGTCTATTACACCGTGCATATAACATCAGATAGCATTAGAATGTAACCGAGATGTTACCCAGTTGATGGACAAAAAAGTATATGCACGGTCTATTACACCGTGCATATAACATCAGATAGCATTAGAATGCAACCGACATGTTACCCAAAAGATGGACAAAAAAGTATATGCACGGTCTAATACACCGTGCATATAACTTCTGATAGCATTGGAATGCATCCGATATGATACCCAAATCATATATAAAAAATGTATATGCACGGTCTAATACACCGTGCACATGACTTCGGATAGCATCAGATTACAACCGTGATGTTGCCCGGTTGATGGACAAAAAAGTATATGCACGGTCTATTACACCGTGCATATACTTTTTTGGACACCTAACGAATATCATCGGTGTGTCGTACCGTGGGTGAGGCACGGTCTCATACACCGTGGTCAGTACTAAGTGATGCAATATGCACGGTGTCATACACCGTGGTGCTACCTGTTTTGGGTTGAGAACCCGAGTGGACCTATTTGGATTTTTAACTATATGGTTAGAGAGGTAGTCGTGTAGTATGGTGAGATGGCGAGTACGGTCAGTTCAATGCTTTAATCATCGCAAATCGTTCTTTGACTCGTTTACTTAGTGCAATCGATCCGTAGTGCCGGCAACCCAATATATTTGAGTGCATTTTCTCTTTCTGTTTTGAACGCTGATAGTCGTGGTTCTTGTTGGACGTAGCGACTGAAAATAATTTTTGCGATGCTCATAGTCGTGGTTTCTCGAAAGAAAAACGTAGCGACTGAAAATAATTTTTGCGATGCTCATAGTCGTGGTTTCTCGAAAGAAAAACGTAGCGACTGAAAATAATTTGTTGAACGCTCATAGTCGTGGTTTCTCGAAAGAAAAACCGTAGCGACTGAAAATAATTAAACCCAAGTAAGGCGACGAGGAACGCTGGCGCAGTACTAGCTACTGTGTTGGACAACCCTCTTGTGTTGCCACCATAAACCAAAACCCCAAAACGAGGGCCATCACTTCTAACAGTGTTCGGACTCGTACCGCAATCTCGTCCTATTATACCCAATAGACTTGGTGCAAACGGTCGATGTAGTGTGTGTGTCAGTGTCATGTGGTGATGCTCTCCTTCGGGTGAGTCACCGGCACTGATGATATGATTTACACATAGAGTAGATTTCCATTGCACTCGTATTCCAGTAATGCGGTGCATAAAGTCGAAATATTAAATCTATCAAAATTCTGGTTGATCCTGCCAGTAGTTATATGCTTGTCTCAAAGATTAAGCCATGCATGTCTAAGTACAAGCAAAAATAAAGTGAAACCGCAAAGGCTCATTATATCAGTTATGGTTCCTTAGATCGTATCCACAATTACTTGGATAACTGTGGTAATTCTAGAGCTAATACATGCATTTAAAGAGAGACCGGTAAAACGGAATCTCTGCTTTTATTAGATTTAAACCAATGGGGAGTGCTTCGGTGCTCTCAATACAAATGGTTGAACTCTGGATAATTTGTTGATCGCATGGTCTCGTACCGGCGACGGATCTTTCAAATGTCTGCCCTATCAACTATTGAAGGTAGTGTCTTGGACTACCTTGGTTGCAACGGGTAACGGGGAATCAGGGTTCGATTCCGGAGAGGGAGCCTGAGAAACGGCTACCACATCTAAGGAAGGCAGCAGGCGCGTAAATTACCCACTCCCAGCACGGGGAGGTAGTGACGAAAAATAACAATACAAGACTCACATCCGAGGCCTTGTAATTGGAATGAGTACACTTTAAATCCTTTAACAAGGATCAATTGGAGGGCAAGTCTGGTGCCAGCAGCCGCGGTAATTCCAGCTCCAATAGCGTATATTAAAGTTGTTGCGGTTTAAAACGTTCGTAGTTGAACTTGTGTTCCGCACGGGCTGCTACCATACGCTAGTTTACTAGTCCGGTAACTTGTCTTATCTTGCCTTGGCTTTAGTCTTGGCAAAAGTGCGTGGACGTATTATCGGCGTGTTCGCTCTTGTAGCGTTCACATAAGCTCATTGCAGTGATCTTAATCGATTGTTGTTGTGAGCCGATACAAATTACTTTGAACAAATTAGAGTGCTTAAAGCAGGCTTGTAATGCCTGAATATTTTGTGCATGGAATAATGAAATAGGACATCTGTTCTACTTTCATTGGTTTAATAGACCAAGATGTAATGATTAATGGAAGCAGTTGGGGGCATTAGTATTACAACGCGAGAGGTGAAATTCTTAGACCGTTGTAAGACTGACTAAAGCGAAAGCATTTGCCAAGATGTTTTCATTTAATCAAGAACGAAAGTTAGAGGTTCGAAGGCGATCAGATACCGCCCTAGTTCTAACCATAAACGATGCCAGCTAGCAATTGAGTGTAGCTACTACTATGGCTCTTTCAGTCGCTTCTCGGGAAACCAAAGCTTTTGGGCTCCGGGGGAAGTATGGTTGCAAAGCTGAAACTTAAAGGAATTGACGGAAGGGCACCACCAGGAGTGGAGCCTGCGGCTTAATTTGACTCAACACGGGAAAACTTACCAGGTCCGAACATAAATGAGTAAGACAGATTGATAGCTCTTTCTCGAATCTATGGGTGGTGGTGCATGGCCGTTCTTAGTTCGTGGAGTGATTTGTCTGGTTAATTCCGATAACGAACGAGACTCAAATATATTAAATAGATGCAGTCAGGATTATGACATTGAAACTTTGCATACCCTTTTGTTATGGTAGCCGCAAGGTTGCTAATAACATATTGTGGTGGTGTAGGTGGAGTCATACCTGTCTGTTTGTCTAAATAACCAAAGTAGACACTTGCTTCTTAAATGGACAAATTGTGTCTAACAATAATGAGATTGAGCAATAACAGGTCTGTGATGCCCTTAGATGTCCTGGGCTGCACGCGCGCTACAATGAAGGTATCAACGTGTGTTTCCTAGGCCGAGAGGTCCGGGTAAACCGCTGAACCACCTTCTTGCTTGGGATTGTGAACTGAAACTGTTCACATGAACCTGGAATTCCCAGTAAGTGCGAGTCATTAACTCGCATTGATTACGTCCCTGCCCTTTGTACACACCGCCCGTCGCTACTACCGATTGAATTGTTTAGTGAGGTCTCCGGACGTGATCGCTGCGACGCCTCGTGTGTTGCAGTTGCTTTACAGAAGTTGACCGAACTTGGTTATTTAGAGGAAGTAAAAGTCGTAACAAGGTTTCCGTAGGTGAACCTGCGGAAGGATCATTATTGATTTATTTCGTATTTGAACGCAAACACCGGTCCCGTCACACGGACCGAGAGAGATGTTGATTCGCATTTTGAACGCACACCAACCGGGTGCACGTGCTGCTTTGTCCAGTGCGCTGTAGCCGAGCCTATTGCTCTTTGTTAGCTGTGTCTTAGACTGCCCTCGACGGAGCGCTATACACATGATAGTAGCAATTTGTATACCGCCAAACAACATCTCGACCAACTGCCATGCCGATTCGGCGTGTTGCAACCCTGGACGTGCACTTCACATAATGGGCTTTAGCGAGCTCGCCGTGATGCCGTCCGAAAGCCTCCCCTTGGCATTCACATAGTCCGTCCGGCGCCGTGAATATGGGAAGAAAACAAACCAAACACATTTTTGAACGCATACTTGCAATTCCCGGCGCGCTAACGCCTTTAAGCCGAACGAAGCCAAAACGCGCTACTAATAGGATAGGGAATTAACCATTTGAACGCATAAACTCAAGCAGTTGGGCTTCTCGGGGCCGTAACCGCTGACGTCGCCGCTCGTGCATGCTTGTCGGGCTGCGCTGAGAGGAACCCAGACACCGTAGTTTGTCGAACCGAAAATCATTTTTGAATCCTGTCACACTAGCTTCTGGCTTAAGGTGATGTCCCCGTCCGTGTAGATGTGATCTGTATACTTCGAGTGTGCGTGGTCTTTGGCAATAGAACGTGCAAGCGTGTCTGTTATACCACAATATTTTGAACGCATTAGTCTTGGAGGGTATGCTCGGTTGGACTCTGTTCCTCAACCCCGTCATAGTCACTGTCATAACATAGTATACATGAAAGTACGTTTCGGATGGTGGATGTTGCTTCGAGTGAGCGTGGTCTTTGCCAATGGTGCGCGCAAGCGTATTCGTTTAAACCACATTTGAACGCCCGAGCCTAGTGAGGGTGTGCTGGATTGGAATGGTGGATGGCGTAGATGACTGCAACGTTTTGGTAATCCTCTTGCGTACGCTTGGCAGTGTATGTGCGTTGCCTCTGGCCCAGCACGGTTTACCGAGAGGTCCGCACGGTGTCACACACTTGATTGTGTGTGGCATACGTGAAATACTCCAACTTGCGTGCGAACGTGGGTTGGAAGAAACGCATACCTTAGCAATCCTTTGCTCTTCGGCTTTTGCATCCACACCGGTGCAACTGGCTCATCAATTGTGTGCCGTGGGTTGAATTTGTTTGCAGTGTATGTTCTCTTTTGTTCTTGTTAGTGCGGTCTCTGGCAACCTGGATTGGTTACACCGCGGTATTTTGAATGCGTTAAAACGAGAGAGCAACAGTACACAACCCCGGGGCGTGCATGAGATGCGGTTCAGTTTGTATGCGGCTGTGTGAATCGTGAGAGTGTTCGAAAGGCATCTGGATTATCCAACGCACCACTGACACTTTACGGATACGACAATATACGTAAGAGCGTCCTGTGCACTGTTGGCGAAGACGGACTGTTGTGGGCTGTTTGAGAGCATGGCCATTTAGACAACGAGCCCGGCAAATCGAAGCGGACAATTATACCATTTTGAGAGCGTGAGCAGACCAACGCCGGTCTATGCCACATTTGAGAGCATGGTCTTCAGACAATTGTCCGTGGAGTGGTTTCCGTGGTGAGTTATGCCATTGTGGGAGCGTGGTCTCGGCAACCGAGCGATATGTAACACTTATGCCACTGATTGTTTAGAATGGTCTTTGACAATCGTTTCGGACGGACAATCCGAAATGGTTATACCATCTGGTTGGCGTGGCCTTTAGAGAAGTGTTCATGTTTGGATTGGTTATACCACGGAGTTTGAGTGCCTTTAGCCTGCGGCAGACCGTTCAACGGTGTACATGGATCGTTCGTTTTTCGTCCGGAAAAGTGTGTTAAGCTGGATCGCGGTTTGAAACCTCGTAAGTCGTGGACGCACAAAGATTATCTAACTGCTTGCAATCTTTGCCACGTGATATGTTCTTTTCGTTACCAAACAATTACTCAAACCCTAAGCGGGGGATCACTTGGCTCGTGGGTCGATGAAGAACGCAGCAAACTGCGTGCTGACATGTGAACTGCAGGACACATGAACATCGACATTTTGAACGCATATTGCGGTCCATACTGACTAGTTTCCTAACCGAAGCTGTATGGACCACACATGGTTGAGGGTCGTTAGTTTATGCTAACTGAATTGCTTTTCGTTAACGCGTCTAGCTACATCATGAGGCGTTGTCAGTCTTCAGTGCACTGACATCCCTTGAATATACCTCTGGTAACACAATCCTCGTATTGTGAAGTGCTCGTTTTTATCAAAGAAAAACAGATAATTGGATCACGGTGTCTGAATGGAAACGTGTCGCCGCCACGCTCGTCCGTGTGCGTGCGCTCGCCCCCATTGTGCGTGTGCAGAGAACATCTGAGTGAGACTAGTAATGAAATTGATATATAAGCGTTTAAACGTAATAGTTTTCGCATTTGAATGCACAAAGAACGTCTCAACTCTCGGATAATGCGTTAATTCTCTAATCGCCGCAATGCGCTCGGGTGTGTCGTACGGACCGGTTTCGGGTGTGTGTGCCAGCGTGTAAAGCAATCGTTTCGTCTCAGGTTTCACCAATGCGTAATGGCCCAATTTATCTAATGCGAGAATTTTCTGCGATAGGACAATGCGTTGAAAGCACTTCAAACCAACAATACTTGTGACTTTGCAAACAACCCAATAAAGCGACCTCAACTCATGTGAGACTACTCCCTGAATTTAAGCATATTAATGAGGGAAGGAAAAGAAATTAACCAAGATTCCTTAGTAGCGGCGAGCGAAACAGGAAAAGCCCAGCACTAAGTCCTCCGGTCGTTCTGGCCGGTAGGAGATGCAGTGTATGGAAAGTCTATTATCTTATGCGACGGTAGTACGTTCAAGTCCATCTTGAATGGGGCCATTTTACCCATAGAGGGTGCCAGGCCCGTACCAACTGCTACCAGTATAAGAAGGCTATTCCAAAGAGTCGTGTTGCTTGATAGTGCAGCACTAAGTGGGTGGTAAACTCCATCTAAGGCTAAATATAACCACGAGACCGATAGCGAACAAGTACCGTGAGGGAAAGTTGAAAAGCACTCTGAATAGAGAGTTAAATAGTACGTGAAACCGCTTAGGGGTTAAGCCCGATGAACCTGAATATCTGAATTGCGAAATTCAGTGCTGTTTGGCGGTGCATTTAACGATGTGCCATCGACAGTATGCACTTTTCGCATAGTAGGACATTGCGATCCATTCGTAGTTCTCTTTGAGACGGTTTATCATACGGCCCGTGTAGTCAGTTTAGCCTATCTGCGGCACTTGTGTCGTATGGTTAATGCTACTGCGGTGCCCGGTAAACAGCGGATGGAGCTTAACAATCATGCCCGCCATGCAAGGTATCGCGGCCGTAGCGTATTTATATGTTGCGGTGCAGTGATCGCGTGTATTTGATTAGCAATGCGATAGATTTGGGATACCTTCGGGACCCGTCTTGAAACACGGACCAAGAAGTCTAACATGTGTGCGAGTCATTGGGTATTTCGTTGAAACCTAAAGGCGCAATTAAAATAACTATTTTATGGGATTACAAGCGATCTCCAATGATCGTTTCTCCATCCCGGGGCGTTCTATGTGAACATGGTTCAAGCAATTGGGCCCTCTGTTCGAGAGCGTACCTTGAGCATACATGCTGTGACCCGAAAGATGGTGAACTATACCTGATCAGGTTGAAGTCAGGGGAAACCCTGATGGAGGACTGAAGCAGTTCTGACGTGCAAATCGATTGTCAGAATTGGGTATAGGGGCGAAAGACCAATCGAACCATCTAGTAGCTGGTTCCCTCCGAAGTTTCCCTCAGGATAGCTGGTGCAATGATAAATCTAAATATAATCTTATCTGGTAAAGCGAATGATTAGAGGCCTTGGGGCCGAAACGACCTCAACCTATTCTCAAACTTTAAATGGGTAAGAACCTCATCTTTCTTGATCTGAAGATATCGAGGTTTAGATATATTGTGCCCAGTGGGCCACTTTTGGTAAGCAGAACTGGCGCTGTGGGATGAACCAAACGCGATGTTACGGCGCCTAAATTAATGACTCATATTGATACCATGAAAGGCGTTGGTTGCTTAAAACAGCAGGACGGTGGACATGGAAGTCGTAATCCGCTAAGGAGTGTGTAACAACTCACCTGCCGAAGCAACTAGCCCTTAAAATGGATGGCGCTCAAGTCATATGCCTATACATCGCCGCTAGGACAATGAGATTTCATCCTTGTGGTGCAAATCTGTCAAGTCCTAGTGAGTAGGAGGGTACAATGGTGTGCGCAGAAGTGTTTGGCGTGAGCCTGCATGGAGCCGCCATTGGCACAGATCTTGGTGGTAGTAGCAAATAATCGAATGAGATCTTGGAGGACTGAAGTGGAGAAGGGTTTCGTGTGAACAGTGGTTGATCACGAGTTAGTCGGTCCTAAGCTCTATGCGAAAGCTGTTTAATTTATGTTACAAAATTTCTGACCAAATTGTCGTACATAATTTAATAAGAGCGAAAGGGAATACGGTTCCAATTCCGTAACCTGTTGAGTATACGTTTGTTTATTAAAAATGGGTCTTATTACACTCATCCTGGCAACAGGAACAACCATAGAGAAGCCTTCGAGAGATACTGGAAGAGTTTTCTTTTCTGTTGAACAATCGTAAAACCATGGAAGTCTTTCACAGAGAGATATGGTTTATGGATTGGAAGAGCATGACATTTACTGTTGTGTCAGTATTTTCTCCTTGGACCTTGAAAATCTATGGTGGGGCCACGCAAACTTCTCAACAGACCGTACCGATATCCGCAGCCGGTCTCCAAGGTGAAGAGTCTCTAGTCGATAGAATAATGTAGGTAAGGGAAGTCGGCAAATTAGATCCGTAACTTCGGGATAAGGATTGGCTCTGAAGATTGAGATAGTCGGGCTTGATGGGGAAACAGTTATAACGGTTCTTGTGCTCGTTCTGGGTAAATAGTGTTGGTGCGCAAGTGCTGATGCGTTCCCCGGATAGTAGATTTCATAATCAAACTGTGGAACTTTCTTGCTGTGCTGGTGGCGGCTTTACGGCCGTTCATCGAAAACGATTATCAATAAACAATTAATTCAGAACTGGCACGGACCTGGGGAATCCGACTGTCTAATTAAAACAAAGCATTGTGATGGCCCTAACGGGTGTTGACACAATGTGATTTCTGCCCAGTGCTCTGAATGTCAACGTGAAGAAATTCAAGTAAGCGCGGGTA
>JAEBUR010000050.1:35690-43761 GCA_023014455.1 Amanita exitialis
GTGCTACCTGTTTTGGGTTGAGAACCCGAGTGGACCTATTTGGATTTTTAACTATATGGTTAGAGAGGTAGTCGTGTAGTATGGTGAGATGGCGAGTACGGTCAGTTCAATGCTTTAATCATCGCAAATCGTTCTTTGACTCGTTTACTTAGTGCAATCGATCCGTAGTGCCGGCAACCAATATATTTGAGTGCATTTTCTCTTTCTGTTTTGAACGCTGATAGTCGTGGTTCTTGTTGGACGTAGCGACTGAAAATAATTTTTGCGATGCTCATAGTCGTGGTTTCTCGAAAGAAAAACGTAGCGACTGAAAATAATTTTTGCGATGCTCATAGTCGTGGTTTCTCGAAAGAAAAACGTAGCGACTGAAAATAATTTGTTGAACGCTCATAGTCGTGGTTTCTCGAAAGATAAACCGTAGCGACTGAAAATAATTAAACCCAAGTAAGGCGACGAGGAACGCTGGCGCAGTACTAGCTACTGTGTTGGACAACCCTCTTGTGTTGCCACCATAAACCAAAACCCCAAAACGAGGGCCATCACTTCTAACAGTGTTCGGACTCGTACCGCAATCTCGTCCTATTATACCCAATAGACTTGGTGCAAACGGTCGATGTAGTGTGTGTGTCAGTGTCATGTGGTGATGCTCTCCTTCGGGTGAGTCACCGGCACTGATGATATGATTTACACATAGAGTAGATTTCCATTGCACTCGTATTCCAGTAATGCGGTGCATAAAGTCGAAATATTAAATCTATCAAAATTCTGGTTGATCCTGCCAGTAGTTATATGCTTGTCTCAAAGATTAAGCCATGCATGTCTAAGTACAAGCAAAAATAAAGTGAAACCGCAAAAGGCTCATTATATCAGTTATGGTTCCTTAGATCGTATCCACAATTACTTGGATAACTGTGGTAATTCTAGAGCTAATACATGCATTTAAAGAGAGACCGGTAAAACGGAATCTCTGCTTTTATTAGATTTAAACCAATGGGGAGTGCTTCGGTGCTCTCAATACAAATGGTTGAACTCTGGATAATTTGTTGATCGCATGGTCTCGTACCGGCGACGGATCTTTCAAATGTCTGCCCTATCAACTATTGAAGGTAGTGTCTTGGACTACCTTGGTTGCAACGGGTAACGGGGAATCAGGGTTCGATTCCGGAGAGGGAGCCTGAGAAACGGCTACCACATCTAAGGAAGGCAGCAGGCGCGTAAATTACCCACTCCCAGCACGGGGAGGTAGTGACGAAAAATAACAATACAAGACTCACATCCGAGGCCTTGTAATTGGAATGAGTACACTTTAAATCCTTTAACAAGGATCAATTGGAGGGCAAGTCTGGTGCCAGCAGCCGCGGTAATTCCAGCTCCAATAGCGTATATTAAAGTTGTTGCGGTTAAAACGTTCGTAGTTGAACTTGTGTTCCGCACGGGCTGCTACCATACGCTAGTTTACTAGTCCGGTAACTTGTCTTATCTTGCCTTGGCTTTAGTCTTGGCAAAAGTGCGTGGACGTATTATCGGCGTGTTCGCTCTTGTAGCGTTCACATAAGCTCATTGCAGTGATCTTAATCGATTGTTGTTGTGAGCCGATACAAATTACTTTGAACAAATTAGAGTGCTTAAAGCAGGCTTGTAATGCCTGAATATTTTGTGCATGGAATAATGAAATAGGACATCTGTTCTACTTTCATTGGTTTAATAGACCAAGATGTAATGATTAATGGAAGCAGTTGGGGGCATTAGTATTACAACGCGAGAGGTGAAATTCTTAGACCGTTGTAAGACTGACTAAAGCGAAAGCATTTGCCAAAGATGTTTTCATTTAATCAAGAACGAAAGTTAGAGGTTCGAAGGCGATCAGATACCGCCCTAGTTCTAACCATAAACGATGCCAGCTAGCAATTGAGTGTAGCTACTACTATGGCTCTTTCAGTCGCTTCTCGGGAAACCAAAGCTTTTGGGCTCCGGGGGAAGTATGGTTGCAAAGCTGAAACTTAAAGGAATTGACGGAAGGGCACCACCAGGAGTGGAGCCTGCGGCTTAATTTGACTCAACACGGGAAAACTTACCAGGTCCGAACATAAATGAGTAAGACAGATTGATAGCTCTTTCTCGAATCTATGGGTGGTGGTGCATGGCCGTTCTTAGTTCGTGGAGTGATTTGTCTGGTTAATTCCGATAACGAACGAGACTCAAATATATTAAATAGATGCAGTCAGGATTATGACATTGAAACTTTGCATACCCTTTTGTTATGGTAGCCGCAAGGTTGCTAATAACATATTGTGGTGGTGTAGGTGGAGTCATACCTGTCTGTTTGTCTAAATAACCAAAGTAGACACTTGCTTCTTAAATGGACAAATTGTGTCTAACAATAATGAGATTGAGCAATAACAGGTCTGTGATGCCCTTAGATGTCCTGGGCTGCACGCGCGCTACAATGAAGGTATCAACGTGTGTTTCCTAGGCCGAGAGGTCCGGGTAAACCGCTGAACCACCTTCTTGCTTGGGATTGTGAACTGAAACTGTTCACATGAACCTGGAATTCCCAGTAAGTGCGAGTCATTAACTCGCATTGATTACGTCCCTGCCCTTTGTACACACCGCCCGTCGCTACTACCGATTGAATTGTTTAGTGAGGTCTCCGGACGTGATCGCTGCGACGCCTCGTGTGTTGCAGTTGCTTTACAGAAGTTGACCGAACTTGGTTATTTAGAGGAAGTAAAAGTCGTAACAAGGTTTCCGTAGGTGAACCTGCGGAAGGATCATTATTGATTTATTTCGTATTTGAACGCAAACACCGGTCCCGTCACACGGACCGAGAGAGATGTTGATTCGCATTTTGAACGCACACCAACCGGGTGCACGTGCTGCTTTGTCCAGTGCGCTGTAGCCGAGCCTATTGCTCTTTGTTAGCTGTGTCTTAGACTGCCCTCGACGGAGCGCTATACACATGATAGTAGCAATTTGTATACCGCCAAACAACATCTCGACCAACTGCCATGCCGATTCGGCGTGTTGCAACCCTGGACGTGCACTTCACATAATGGGCTTTAGCGAGCTCGCCGTGATGCCGTCCGAAAGCCTCCCCTTGGCATTCACATAGTCCGTCCGGCGCCGTGAATATGGGAAGAAAACAAACCAAACACATTTTTGAACGCATACTTGCAATTCCCGGCGCGCTAACGCCTTTAAGCCGAACGAAGCCAAAACGCGCTACTAATAGGATAGGGAATTAACCATTTTGAACGCATAAACTCAAGCAGTTGGGCTTCTCGGGGCCGTAACCGCTGACGTCGCCGCTCGTGCATGCTTGTCGGGCTGCGCTGAGAGGAACCCAGACACCGTAGTTTGTCGAACCGAAAATCATTTTTGAATCCTGTCACACTAGCTTCTGGCTTAAGGTGATGTCCCCGTCCGTGTAGATGTGATCTGTATACTTCGAGTGTGCGTGGTCTTTGGCAATAGAACGTGCAAGCGTGTCTGTTATACCACAACATTTTGAACGCATTAGTCTTGGAGGGTATGCTCGGTTGGACTCTGTTCCTCAACCCCGTCATAGTCACTGTCATAACATAGTATACATGAAAGTACGTTTCGGATGGTGGATGTTGCTTCGAGTGAGCGTGGTCTTTGCCAATGGTGCGCGCAAGCGTATTCGTTAAACCACATTTGAACGCCCGAGCCTAGTGAGGGTGTGCTGGATTGGAATGGTGGATGGCGTAGATGACTGCAACGTTTTGGTAATCCTCTTGCGTACGCTTGGCAGTGTATGTGCGTTGCCTCTGGCCCAGCACGGTTTACCGAGAGATCCGCACGGTGTCACACACTTGATTGTGTGTGGCATACGTGAAATACTCCAACTTGCGTGCGAACGTGGGTTGGAAGAAACGCATACCTTAGCAATCCTTTGCTTCTTCGGCTTTTGCATCCACACCGGTGCAACTGGCTCATCAATTGTGTGCCGTGGGTTGAATTTGTTTGCAGTGTATGTTCTCTTTTGTTCTTGTTAGTGCGGTCTCTGGCAACCTGGATTGGTTACACCGCGGTATTTTGAATGCGTTAAAACGAGAGAGCAACAGTACACAACCCCGGGGCGTGCATGAGATGCGGTTCAGTTTGTATGCGGCTGTGTGAATCGTGAGAGTGTTCGAAAGGCATCTGGATTATCCAACGCACCACTGACACTTTACGGATACGACAATATACGTAAGAGCGTCCTGTGCACTGTTGGCGAAGACGGACTGTTGTGGGCTGTTTTGAGAGCATGGCCATTTTAGACAACGAGCCCGGCAAATCGAAGCGGACAATTATACCATTTTGAGAGCGTGAGCAGACCAACGCCGGTCTATGCCACATTTGAGAGCATGGTCTTCAGACAATTGTCCGTGGAGTGGTTTCCGTGGTGAGTTATGCCATTGTGGGAGCGTGGTCTCGGCAACCGAGCGAATATGTAACACTTATGCCACTGATTGTTTAGAATGGTCTTTGACAATCGTTTCGGACGGACAATCCGAAATGGTTATACCATCTGGTTGGCGTGGCCTTTAGAGAAGTGTTCATGTTTGGATTGGTTATACCACGGAGTTTGAGTGCCTTTAGCCTGCGGCAGACCGTTCAACGGTGTACATGGATCGTTCGTTTTTCGTCCGGAAAAGTGTGTTAAGCTGGATCGCGGTTTGAAACCTCGTAAGTCGTGGACGCACAAAGATTATCTAACTGCTTGCAATCTTTGCCACGTGATATGTTCTTTTCGTTACCAAACAATTACTCAAACCCTAAGCGGGGGATCACTTGGCTCGTGGGTCGATGAAGAACGCAGCAAACTGCGTGCTGACATGTGAACTGCAGGACACATGAACATCGACATTTTGAACGCATATTGCGGTCCATACTGACTAGTTTCCTAACCGAAGCTGTATGGACCACACATGGTTGAGGGTCGTTAGTTTATGCTAACTGAATTGCTTTTCGTTAACGCGTCTAGCTACATCATGAGGCGTTGTCAGTCTTCAGTGCACTGACATCCCTTGAATATACCTCTGGTACACAATCCTCGTATTGTGAAGTGCTCGTTTTTATCAAAGAAAACAGATAATTGGATCACGGTGTCTGAATGGAAACGTGTCGCCGCCACGCTCGTCCGTGTGCGTGCGCTCGCCCCCATTGTGCGTGTGCAGAGAACATCTGAGTGAGACTAGTAATGAAATTGATATAAGCGTTTAAACGTAATAGTTTTCGCATTTGAATGCACAAAGAACGTCTCAACTCTCGGATAATGCGTTAATTCTCTAATCGCCGCAATGCGCTCGGGTGTGTCGTACGGACCGGTTTCGGGTGTGTGTGCCAGCGTGTAAAGCAATCGTTTCGTCTCAGGTTTCACCAATGCGTAATGGCCCAATTTATCTAATGCGAGAATTTTCTGCGATAGGACAATGCGTTGAAAGCACTTCAAACCAACAATACTTGTGACTTTGCAAACAACCCAATAAAGCGACCTCAACTCATGTGAGACTACTCCCTGAATTTAAGCATATTAATGAGGGAAGGAAAAGAAATTAACCAAGATTCCTTTAGTAGCGGCGAGCGAAACAGGAAAAGCCCAGCACTAAGTCCTCCGGTCGTTCTGGCCGGTAGGAGATGCAGTGTATGGAAAGTCTATTATCTTATGCGACGGTAGTACGTTCAAGTCCATCTTGAATGGGGCCATTTTACCCATAGAGGGTGCCAGGCCCGTACCAACTGCTACCAGTATAAGAAGGCTATTCCAAAGAGTCGTGTTGCTTGATAGTGCAGCACTAAGTGGGTGGTAAACTCCATCTAAGGCTAAATATAACCACGAGACCGATAGCGAACAAGTACCGTGAGGGAAAGTTGAAAAGCACTCTGAATAGAGAGTTAAATAGTACGTGAAACCGCTTAGGGGTTAAGCCCGATGAACCTGAATATCTGAATTGCGAAATTCAGTGCTGTTTGGCGGTGCATTTAACGATGTGCCATCGACAGTATGCACTTTTCGCATAGTAGGACATTGCGATCCATTCGTAGTTCTCTTTGAGACGGTTTATCATACGGCCCGTGTAGTCAGTTTAGCCTATCTGCGGCACTTGTGTCGTATGGTTAATGCTACTGCGGTGCCCGGTAAACAGCGGATGGAGCTTAACAATCATGCCCGCCATGCAAGGTATCGCGGCCGTAGCGTATTTATATGTTGCGGTGCAGTGATCGCGTGTATTTGATTAGCAATGCGATAGATTTGGGATACCTTCGGGACCCGTCTTGAAACACGGACCAAGAAGTCTAACATGTGTGCGAGTCATTGGGTATTTCGTTGAAACCTAAAGGCGCAATTAAAATAACTATTTTATGGGATTACAAGCGATCTCCAATGATCGTTTCTCCATCCCGGGGCGTTCTATGTGAACATGGTTCAAGCAATTGGGCCCTCTGTTCGAGAGCGTACCTTGAGCATACATGCTGTGACCCGAAAGATGGTGAACTATACCTGATCAGGTTGAAGTCAGGGGAAACCCTGATGGAGGACTGAAGCAGTTCTGACGTGCAAATCGATTGTCAGAATTGGGTATAGGGGCGAAAGACCAATCGAACCATCTAGTAGCTGGTTCCCTCCGAAGTTTCCCTCAGGATAGCTGGTGCAATGATAAATCTAAATATAATCTTATCTGGTAAAGCGAATGATTAGAGGCCTTGGGGCCGAAACGACCTCAACCTATTCTCAAACTTTAAATGGGTAAGAACCTCATCTTTCTTGATCTGAAGATATCGAGGTTTAGATATATTGTGCCCAGTGGGCCACTTTTGGTAAGCAGAACTGGCGCTGTGGGATGAACCAAACGCGATGTTACGGCGCCTAAATTAATGACTCATATTGATACCATGAAAGGCGTTGGTTGCTTAAAACAGCAGGACGGTGGACATGGAAGTCGTAATCCGCTAAGGAGTGTGTAACAACTCACCTGCCGAAGCAACTAGCCCTTAAAATGGATGGCGCTCAAGTCATATGCCTATACATCGCCGCTAGGACAATGAGATTTCATCCTTGTGGTGCAAATCTGTCAAGTCCTAGTGAGTAGGAGGGTACAATGGTGTGCGCAGAAGTGTTTGGCGTGAGCCTGCATGGAGCCGCCATTGGCACAGATCTTGGTGGTAGTAGCAAATAATCGAATGAGATCTTGGAGGACTGAAGTGGAGAAGGGTTTCGTGTGAACAGTGGTTGATCACGAGTTAGTCGGTCCTAAGCTCTATGCGAAAGCTGTTTAATTTATGTTACAAAATTTCTGACCAAATTGTCGTACATAATTTAATAAGAGCGAAAGGGAATACGGTTCCAATTCCGTAACCTGTTGAGTATACGTTTGTTTATTAAAAATGGGTCTTATTACACTCATCCTGGCAACAGGAACAACCATAGAGAAGCCTTCGAGAGATACTGGAAGAGTTTTCTTTTCTGTTGAACAATCGTAAAACCATGGAAGTCTTTCACAGAGAGATATGGTTTATGGATTGGAAGAGCATGACATTTACTGTTGTGTCAGTATTTTCTCCTTGGACCTTGAAAATCTATGGTGGGGCCACGCAAACTTCTCAACAGACCGTACCGATATCCGCAGCCGGTCTCCAAGGTGAAGAGTCTCTAGTCGATAGAATAATGTAGGTAAGGGAAGTCGGCAAATTAGATCCGTAACTTCGGGATAAGGATTGGCTCTGAAGATTGAGATAGTCGGGCTTGATGGGGAAACAGTTATAACGGTTCTTGTGCTCGTTCTGGGTAAATAGTGTTGGTGCGCAAGTGCTGATGCGTTCCCCGGATAGTAGATTTCATAATCAAACTGTGGAACTTTCTTGCTGTGCTGGTGGCGGCTTTACGGCCGTTCATCGAAAACGATTATCAATAAACAATTAATTCAGAACTGGCACGGACCTGGGGAATCCGACTGTCTAATTAAAACAAAGCATTGTGATGGCCCTAACGGGTGTTGACACAATGTGATTTCTGCCCAGTGCTCTGAATGTCAACGTGAAGAAATTCAAGTAAGCGCGGGTA
>JAEBUR010000050.1:48903-56982 GCA_023014455.1 Amanita exitialis
ACACCGTGGTGCTACCTGTTTTGGGTTGAGAACCCGAGTGGACCTATTTGGATTTTTAACTATATGGTTAGAGAGGTAGTCGTGTAGTATGGTGAGATGGCGAGTACGGTCAGTTCAATGCTTTAATCATCGCAAATCGTTCTTTGACTCGTTTACTTAGTGCAATCGATCCGTAGTGCCGGCAACCAATATATTTGAGTGCATTTTCTCTTTCTGTTTTGAACGCTGATAGTCGTGGTTCTTGTTGGACGTAGCGACTGAAAATAATTTTTGCGATGCTCATAGTCGTGGTTTCTCGAAAGAAAAACGTAGCGACTGAAAATAATTTTTGCGATGCTCATAGTCGTGGTTTCTCGAAAGAAAAACGTAGCGACTGAAAATAATTTGTTGAACGCTCATAGTCGTGGTTTCTCGAAAGATAAACCGTAGCGACTGAAAATAATTAAACCCAAGTAAGGCGACGAGGAACGCTGGCGCAGTACTAGCTACTGTGTTGGACAACCCTCTTGTGTTGCCACCATAAACCAAAACCCCAAAACGAGGGCCATCACTTCTAACAGTGTTCGGACTCGTACCGCAATCTCGTCCTATTATACCCAATAGACTTGGTGCAAACGGTCGATGTAGTGTGTGTGTCAGTGTCATGTGGTGATGCTCTCCTTCGGGTGAGTCACCGGCACTGATGATATGATTTACACATAGAGTAGATTTCCATTGCACTCGTATTCCAGTAATGCGGTGCATAAAGTCGAAATATTAAATCTATCAAAATTCTGGTTGATCCTGCCAGTAGTTATATGCTTGTCTCAAAGATTAAGCCATGCATGTCTAAGTACAAGCAAAAATAAAGTGAAACCGCAAAAGGCTCATTATATCAGTTATGGTTCCTTAGATCGTATCCACAATTACTTGGATAACTGTGGTAATTCTAGAGCTAATACATGCATTTAAAGAGAGACCGGTAAAACGGAATCTCTGCTTTTATTAGATTTAAACCAATGGGGAGTGCTTCGGTGCTCTCAATACAAATGGTTGAACTCTGGATAATTTGTTGATCGCATGGTCTCGTACCGGCGACGGATCTTTCAAATGTCTGCCCTATCAACTATTGAAGGTAGTGTCTTGGACTACCTTGGTTGCAACGGGTAACGGGGAATCAGGGTTCGATTCCGGAGAGGGAGCCTGAGAAACGGCTACCACATCTAAGGAAGGCAGCAGGCGCGTAAATTACCCACTCCCAGCACGGGGAGGTAGTGACGAAAAATAACAATACAAGACTCACATCCGAGGCCTTGTAATTGGAATGAGTACACTTTAAATCCTTTAACAAGGATCAATTGGAGGGCAAGTCTGGTGCCAGCAGCCGCGGTAATTCCAGCTCCAATAGCGTATATTAAAGTTGTTGCGGTTAAAACGTTCGTAGTTGAACTTGTGTTCCGCACGGGCTGCTACCATACGCTAGTTTACTAGTCCGGTAACTTGTCTTATCTTGCCTTGGCTTTAGTCTTGGCAAAAGTGCGTGGACGTATTATCGGCGTGTTCGCTCTTGTAGCGTTCACATAAGCTCATTGCAGTGATCTTAATCGATTGTTGTTGTGAGCCGATACAAATTACTTTGAACAAATTAGAGTGCTTAAAGCAGGCTTGTAATGCCTGAATATTTTGTGCATGGAATAATGAAATAGGACATCTGTTCTACTTTCATTGGTTTAATAGACCAAGATGTAATGATTAATGGAAGCAGTTGGGGGCATTAGTATTACAACGCGAGAGGTGAAATTCTTAGACCGTTGTAAGACTGACTAAAGCGAAAGCATTTGCCAAAGATGTTTTCATTTAATCAAGAACGAAAGTTAGAGGTTCGAAGGCGATCAGATACCGCCCTAGTTCTAACCATAAACGATGCCAGCTAGCAATTGAGTGTAGCTACTACTATGGCTCTTTCAGTCGCTTCTCGGGAAACCAAAGCTTTTGGGCTCCGGGGGAAGTATGGTTGCAAAGCTGAAACTTAAAGGAATTGACGGAAGGGCACCACCAGGAGTGGAGCCTGCGGCTTAATTTGACTCAACACGGGAAAACTTACCAGGTCCGAACATAAATGAGTAAGACAGATTGATAGCTCTTTCTCGAATCTATGGGTGGTGGTGCATGGCCGTTCTTAGTTCGTGGAGTGATTTGTCTGGTTAATTCCGATAACGAACGAGACTCAAATATATTAAATAGATGCAGTCAGGATTATGACATTGAAACTTTGCATACCCTTTTGTTATGGTAGCCGCAAGGTTGCTAATAACATATTGTGGTGGTGTAGGTGGAGTCATACCTGTCTGTTTGTCTAAATAACCAAAGTAGACACTTGCTTCTTAAATGGACAAATTGTGTCTAACAATAATGAGATTGAGCAATAACAGGTCTGTGATGCCCTTAGATGTCCTGGGCTGCACGCGCGCTACAATGAAGGTATCAACGTGTGTTTCCTAGGCCGAGAGGTCCGGGTAAACCGCTGAACCACCTTCTTGCTTGGGATTGTGAACTGAAACTGTTCACATGAACCTGGAATTCCCAGTAAGTGCGAGTCATTAACTCGCATTGATTACGTCCCTGCCCTTTGTACACACCGCCCGTCGCTACTACCGATTGAATTGTTTAGTGAGGTCTCCGGACGTGATCGCTGCGACGCCTCGTGTGTTGCAGTTGCTTTACAGAAGTTGACCGAACTTGGTTATTTAGAGGAAGTAAAAGTCGTAACAAGGTTTCCGTAGGTGAACCTGCGGAAGGATCATTATTGATTTATTTCGTATTTGAACGCAAACACCGGTCCCGTCACACGGACCGAGAGAGATGTTGATTCGCATTTTGAACGCACACCAACCGGGTGCACGTGCTGCTTTGTCCAGTGCGCTGTAGCCGAGCCTATTGCTCTTTGTTAGCTGTGTCTTAGACTGCCCTCGACGGAGCGCTATACACATGATAGTAGCAATTTGTATACCGCCAAACAACATCTCGACCAACTGCCATGCCGATTCGGCGTGTTGCAACCCTGGACGTGCACTTCACATAATGGGCTTTAGCGAGCTCGCCGTGATGCCGTCCGAAAGCCTCCCCTTGGCATTCACATAGTCCGTCCGGCGCCGTGAATATGGGAAGAAAACAAACCAAACACATTTTTGAACGCATACTTGCAATTCCCGGCGCGCTAACGCCTTTAAGCCGAACGAAGCCAAAACGCGCTACTAATAGGATAGGGAATTAACCATTTTGAACGCATAAACTCAAGCAGTTGGGCTTCTCGGGGCCGTAACCGCTGACGTCGCCGCTCGTGCATGCTTGTCGGGCTGCGCTGAGAGGAACCCAGACACCGTAGTTTGTCGAACCGAAAATCATTTTTGAATCCTGTCACACTAGCTTCTGGCTTAAGGTGATGTCCCCGTCCGTGTAGATGTGATCTGTATACTTCGAGTGTGCGTGGTCTTTGGCAATAGAACGTGCAAGCGTGTCTGTTATACCACAACATTTTGAACGCATTAGTCTTGGAGGGTATGCTCGGTTGGACTCTGTTCCTCAACCCCGTCATAGTCACTGTCATAACATAGTATACATGAAAGTACGTTTCGGATGGTGGATGTTGCTTCGAGTGAGCGTGGTCTTTGCCAATGGTGCGCGCAAGCGTATTCGTTAAACCACATTTGAACGCCCGAGCCTAGTGAGGGTGTGCTGGATTGGAATGGTGGATGGCGTAGATGACTGCAACGTTTTGGTAATCCTCTTGCGTACGCTTGGCAGTGTATGTGCGTTGCCTCTGGCCCAGCACGGTTTACCGAGAGATCCGCACGGTGTCACACACTTGATTGTGTGTGGCATACGTGAAATACTCCAACTTGCGTGCGAACGTGGGTTGGAAGAAACGCATACCTTAGCAATCCTTTGCTTCTTCGGCTTTTGCATCCACACCGGTGCAACTGGCTCATCAATTGTGTGCCGTGGGTTGAATTTGTTTGCAGTGTATGTTCTCTTTTGTTCTTGTTAGTGCGGTCTCTGGCAACCTGGATTGGTTACACCGCGGTATTTTGAATGCGTTAAAACGAGAGAGCAACAGTACACAACCCCGGGGCGTGCATGAGATGCGGTTCAGTTTGTATGCGGCTGTGTGAATCGTGAGAGTGTTCGAAAGGCATCTGGATTATCCAACGCACCACTGACACTTTACGGATACGACAATATACGTAAGAGCGTCCTGTGCACTGTTGGCGAAGACGGACTGTTGTGGGCTGTTTTGAGAGCATGGCCATTTTAGACAACGAGCCCGGCAAATCGAAGCGGACAATTATACCATTTTGAGAGCGTGAGCAGACCAACGCCGGTCTATGCCACATTTGAGAGCATGGTCTTCAGACAATTGTCCGTGGAGTGGTTTCCGTGGTGAGTTATGCCATTGTGGGAGCGTGGTCTCGGCAACCGAGCGAATATGTAACACTTATGCCACTGATTGTTTAGAATGGTCTTTGACAATCGTTTCGGACGGACAATCCGAAATGGTTATACCATCTGGTTGGCGTGGCCTTTAGAGAAGTGTTCATGTTTGGATTGGTTATACCACGGAGTTTGAGTGCCTTTAGCCTGCGGCAGACCGTTCAACGGTGTACATGGATCGTTCGTTTTTCGTCCGGAAAAGTGTGTTAAGCTGGATCGCGGTTTGAAACCTCGTAAGTCGTGGACGCACAAAGATTATCTAACTGCTTGCAATCTTTGCCACGTGATATGTTCTTTTCGTTACCAAACAATTACTCAAACCCTAAGCGGGGGATCACTTGGCTCGTGGGTCGATGAAGAACGCAGCAAACTGCGTGCTGACATGTGAACTGCAGGACACATGAACATCGACATTTTGAACGCATATTGCGGTCCATACTGACTAGTTTCCTAACCGAAGCTGTATGGACCACACATGGTTGAGGGTCGTTAGTTTATGCTAACTGAATTGCTTTTCGTTAACGCGTCTAGCTACATCATGAGGCGTTGTCAGTCTTCAGTGCACTGACATCCCTTGAATATACCTCTGGTACACAATCCTCGTATTGTGAAGTGCTCGTTTTTATCAAAGAAAACAGATAATTGGATCACGGTGTCTGAATGGAAACGTGTCGCCGCCACGCTCGTCCGTGTGCGTGCGCTCGCCCCCATTGTGCGTGTGCAGAGAACATCTGAGTGAGACTAGTAATGAAATTGATATAAGCGTTTAAACGTAATAGTTTTCGCATTTGAATGCACAAAGAACGTCTCAACTCTCGGATAATGCGTTAATTCTCTAATCGCCGCAATGCGCTCGGGTGTGTCGTACGGACCGGTTTCGGGTGTGTGTGCCAGCGTGTAAAGCAATCGTTTCGTCTCAGGTTTCACCAATGCGTAATGGCCCAATTTATCTAATGCGAGAATTTTCTGCGATAGGACAATGCGTTGAAAGCACTTCAAACCAACAATACTTGTGACTTTGCAAACAACCCAATAAAGCGACCTCAACTCATGTGAGACTACTCCCTGAATTTAAGCATATTAATGAGGGAAGGAAAAGAAATTAACCAAGATTCCTTTAGTAGCGGCGAGCGAAACAGGAAAAGCCCAGCACTAAGTCCTCCGGTCGTTCTGGCCGGTAGGAGATGCAGTGTATGGAAAGTCTATTATCTTATGCGACGGTAGTACGTTCAAGTCCATCTTGAATGGGGCCATTTTACCCATAGAGGGTGCCAGGCCCGTACCAACTGCTACCAGTATAAGAAGGCTATTCCAAAGAGTCGTGTTGCTTGATAGTGCAGCACTAAGTGGGTGGTAAACTCCATCTAAGGCTAAATATAACCACGAGACCGATAGCGAACAAGTACCGTGAGGGAAAGTTGAAAAGCACTCTGAATAGAGAGTTAAATAGTACGTGAAACCGCTTAGGGGTTAAGCCCGATGAACCTGAATATCTGAATTGCGAAATTCAGTGCTGTTTGGCGGTGCATTTAACGATGTGCCATCGACAGTATGCACTTTTCGCATAGTAGGACATTGCGATCCATTCGTAGTTCTCTTTGAGACGGTTTATCATACGGCCCGTGTAGTCAGTTTAGCCTATCTGCGGCACTTGTGTCGTATGGTTAATGCTACTGCGGTGCCCGGTAAACAGCGGATGGAGCTTAACAATCATGCCCGCCATGCAAGGTATCGCGGCCGTAGCGTATTTATATGTTGCGGTGCAGTGATCGCGTGTATTTGATTAGCAATGCGATAGATTTGGGATACCTTCGGGACCCGTCTTGAAACACGGACCAAGAAGTCTAACATGTGTGCGAGTCATTGGGTATTTCGTTGAAACCTAAAGGCGCAATTAAAATAACTATTTTATGGGATTACAAGCGATCTCCAATGATCGTTTCTCCATCCCGGGGCGTTCTATGTGAACATGGTTCAAGCAATTGGGCCCTCTGTTCGAGAGCGTACCTTGAGCATACATGCTGTGACCCGAAAGATGGTGAACTATACCTGATCAGGTTGAAGTCAGGGGAAACCCTGATGGAGGACTGAAGCAGTTCTGACGTGCAAATCGATTGTCAGAATTGGGTATAGGGGCGAAAGACCAATCGAACCATCTAGTAGCTGGTTCCCTCCGAAGTTTCCCTCAGGATAGCTGGTGCAATGATAAATCTAAATATAATCTTATCTGGTAAAGCGAATGATTAGAGGCCTTGGGGCCGAAACGACCTCAACCTATTCTCAAACTTTAAATGGGTAAGAACCTCATCTTTCTTGATCTGAAGATATCGAGGTTTAGATATATTGTGCCCAGTGGGCCACTTTTGGTAAGCAGAACTGGCGCTGTGGGATGAACCAAACGCGATGTTACGGCGCCTAAATTAATGACTCATATTGATACCATGAAAGGCGTTGGTTGCTTAAAACAGCAGGACGGTGGACATGGAAGTCGTAATCCGCTAAGGAGTGTGTAACAACTCACCTGCCGAAGCAACTAGCCCTTAAAATGGATGGCGCTCAAGTCATATGCCTATACATCGCCGCTAGGACAATGAGATTTCATCCTTGTGGTGCAAATCTGTCAAGTCCTAGTGAGTAGGAGGGTACAATGGTGTGCGCAGAAGTGTTTGGCGTGAGCCTGCATGGAGCCGCCATTGGCACAGATCTTGGTGGTAGTAGCAAATAATCGAATGAGATCTTGGAGGACTGAAGTGGAGAAGGGTTTCGTGTGAACAGTGGTTGATCACGAGTTAGTCGGTCCTAAGCTCTATGCGAAAGCTGTTTAATTTATGTTACAAAATTTCTGACCAAATTGTCGTACATAATTTAATAAGAGCGAAAGGGAATACGGTTCCAATTCCGTAACCTGTTGAGTATACGTTTGTTTATTAAAAATGGGTCTTATTACACTCATCCTGGCAACAGGAACAACCATAGAGAAGCCTTCGAGAGATACTGGAAGAGTTTTCTTTTCTGTTGAACAATCGTAAAACCATGGAAGTCTTTCACAGAGAGATATGGTTTATGGATTGGAAGAGCATGACATTTACTGTTGTGTCAGTATTTTCTCCTTGGACCTTGAAAATCTATGGTGGGGCCACGCAAACTTCTCAACAGACCGTACCGATATCCGCAGCCGGTCTCCAAGGTGAAGAGTCTCTAGTCGATAGAATAATGTAGGTAAGGGAAGTCGGCAAATTAGATCCGTAACTTCGGGATAAGGATTGGCTCTGAAGATTGAGATAGTCGGGCTTGATGGGGAAACAGTTATAACGGTTCTTGTGCTCGTTCTGGGTAAATAGTGTTGGTGCGCAAGTGCTGATGCGTTCCCCGGATAGTAGATTTCATAATCAAACTGTGGAACTTTCTTGCTGTGCTGGTGGCGGCTTTACGGCCGTTCATCGAAAACGATTATCAATAAACAATTAATTCAGAACTGGCACGGACCTGGGGAATCCGACTGTCTAATTAAAACAAAGCATTGTGATGGCCCTAACGGGTGTTGACACAATGTGATTTCTGCCCAGTGCTCTGAATGTCAACGTGAAGAAATTCAAGTAAGCGCGGGTA
>JAEBUR010000051.1:0-65049 GCA_023014455.1 Amanita exitialis
TTTGTATGGCCCGAGCGTGCAAGCAGCTCAAGTCGCGCATTAAGCTCAAGCTCTTTAATCTGCTCAAGCGATTTTTTAATAGCTTCCCACTTTGGAACAGTCATTCCGCTCATTTGCGTTTCTCATCAAAAGAAAATGGAAGGATTTTTACGCCGTGCTCCATGGACAAGCGAGCAGCTGCAGTAAACACTGCGCTGAAGTTATGCGATGGATCAGTAGACTTTGGAATGTCCAATTTCCATTCAGCATTACCGCCAACTGTAATAAGATAAAAGCTAAATACAGTTGCATCAGCAATGTTAACTTGCTGAACACCGCCGCCAGTTAAACGATTAGCCTTAATTTCGATGGCGTAAAGCTCATCTATTTTTGCATGTATAGCCGGTGCATTTAGCTCTACCGCAAGACTACCAAGGCTTGATGCATCAATATCTGGAATACTCATTTATTAACTCCAACTGTTATTTATGAAGTTCAATTATAGCTTGTTACTTGTTCTTTTGTAAACTACTTTATTACTCTTCATTTGATTGTTGAACTATATAAACTTGTGTATCAGCTGGAAGTGCAGAGGCAGTAATGCCCAACGGTATACCACCCGGAGTTCTAAGTTCAATTATGCCTTGACCAACTAAGCTTTTAAGTGCCTCGTCACGACCTTGAGTGCTAATTTCTGCTCGACTCAATCCAAAGAACCGTGCAGTGTATTGGCTAAATAAGCCAACTGTCAATACTCGGGCTTGAATGCTTTTGTCTAGTGTTGTTGATAAACGACTGGCTTTACGCAACATCTCACGAATAGCTTCAAGGTCTGTACCTTCTGTATAGAACTTGATAATTGCCAGTTCATAGCGAGACGCCTGATTGACTGTGTTCATTGCATGCTTGGCTTGATGCGTAGTTGTGTCAACAGTTCGCGCAATGCTCTTAAACAATAGCTGAGCATTTTGCTTGACAAACTCCATTACTGCAATACCCCATTCAAGAGACTCAACAGTATGGCTTGCACTTTCAGGTTCTTCAGACCAAGCATAAATAGCCGACAGATATTGCGCGTAAGTGATATAGCGGTTAAATGCGTCTTCTTCTGCATCACCGCCGTCTCCCTTACTTGCTGTTCCAAGTTCCAGCAGTCTTCTTACCAACGGAACGTTAGAACGTAGTAGCTCTTGCGAGTGTAGCACGGTAACAGCAGGCGAAGTAGTATAGCGACGTACTAAGTCTATTGCTTCCGATAGATCGATTTGAACTTCACCGTCTGGGACTTCAAACTTACCGTTCCAGCTATTTGCGTCAATGGCTGGCTCATTGCTTACCCACAGTACTAGCCGAGCTAATAGGCCGTCGCCAAGATGCTGCATTAACACTGGTTTCATTGCCTTGATTGTGGACAAGTAGGCCAGTTGAACGACGTAGTCCTGTAAGTCAACACGACCGCTGTTTGTGTTCTTGTCCGCAGAAGTTGTTGCGCCTGGAGCGCAAACGTTTTCAGTAAACTCTTTGAGGAAAGCCTTTGCCCCGCCCGGATCGTTAGACGTAGCAAAGTTGGCCTCAGCTTCATCGACTAGCCCAATTGACGCAGCTTGTTTTTCAAACAGTGAGATACTAGCCGCAAGTTTGTTTGCGCCCTGTAGACCTTTACCCATGTCCCGAACAGGAGTAAGGGGTAATGCTCCCATTGATCCTTCAGCCTGTAAGGTCTGCGACACCAGTCTTGCAAAGTCTCGAATTCGGCGGTACGCTCGTGACTTACCCCGACCTGAGTTAGCCAGCGTAAAGAAGTGAACAATGGGCCGCTTGCAGATTGCGTCTGTAATAACCGTTTTACCTGTACTCAAATAGATTGCTTGGCACAATAAGCGATCACCTGCGAGCATACGCGTAAGCTGAATAACCGACGGTGTAGAAACATCGAAAGCAACTTCGCTAACACGGTTTAATGCTGCAGCCAAAATACGCATATTTTTAGGTAAAGGAGGCGGCTCAAGCAGCACGACTGACTCAATGGTCGGTGGTGGTAGCATAGCTACAACTTCTTGACCCATCGATAGGTTAAAGGTAACCATCGGTAGTTCAAGCGAGTTGTTCTTTACCATATTGTTATAGTGCAAGTCAAACAACGAGACCAAGTCAGTTACTTTACGCTGACGTTTTGGCTTTGTAATGTTTGCTTCATCAGCGCAAGGGAAAGACAAGAACACGCGTCGCATTTGGTCTGCGTCAGCAGAGTAGCGTGAAAGACGCTGAACAAATACACGCATAACGTCAGAGTTAAGCTGTTGCTGCGGGTCCCTAGCGTAAGCTACTGCTTCTGGGTCTTCTTTGAATTTCTCAACAAGGTACTCGTCAGCCACTTCTTCGCCAACAAATCCATGACGCAAATTAGCCTGCGCGCGTAGCTCTGCGTTTTCTCGAGACTTAGCAGAAATGACGTCTTCGAAGTACGGCGTCAACGGTTGGATGTTTGGCCATGCCGGATTTGAACGACCGGTCATATAAAGGAAGGTGCCAGCTCCTCGGGCGTCAATGCCGTCCACTACCTTGGCAATAACACCAGCTACTTCTGCGGGACAGCTAAAAATTTGGTGCAGGCCGTTACCTCGGCTGGACATTTCTGTCCAAGTCTCGTTGGCTTTGCACAAAGAAGTGTAGCCAGGGTTGGCCACCAAGTCGTCGTAGTCTAGAACAATAAAGCCCGGCTGAATAAGCCAAATGTGACCCATAGCAGTGGCTTTAGGGTGTTCTTTTAGGTAGGCTTGAACTTTGACAGATAGCGGGTGCTTTGACATCGACGCAATAGCTGCAGTTGCTACTTCGTAGTTGACCAGGGTTTCTGGTCGGCTAACATCCGGTGCTCGGCCAGTCATAGGCACTTGTTTCTTGTAGGCTTGGCCGTCTTCGTCGATAGCCAACTGCCAAACTCCCCAGACTGGAGAGTCGTCAATCAAACATTGTGGGTAGGTTACCACGTTTAAGGTCATATAGTAAATCGCCGAAAGAAAGGGTTGCCAGCTGGTCGTGCTGGGGTTACTAATCCACAAAAGGCTGTGCTACTACCCTGAGAGAGACCAATCTCTCGACGTCGGCGAACGTTTTGATAGTAGCACAGTCTTTTGCAGACTAGAGGAAGACAATAATAGGCTCTTAAAAGGAATAAGTAAACGCTAGTGTAAACTAGCGTTAATCGTTATTGGCAGTTAGCTGGTTGGGCCAATCACGATCAGCAATAATGCTTTCCTTTAAAGCTTCTGCGTTTAAAGTGGCTAATTGCGCGGTTACCAGCCGCAAAGCTTCAGCACGAATATTCTGATGAGACAACGTAAGCCGAGCAGTTTGCGTAGCTTCGCTTTGAACCCGCTGACGATAAGGCAAAAGCTTAGCTTCGGTATTGGTAAGTTGCATTACCTGCAGAGTAGCTGCGTCTGCCAAAGCTTGAGCCTTTTTAGCGGAAGCCATCCACTTGTCGTATTCTTCTGGAGTTTCGCATTGCAACGCTTTATGCAAAGCGGCATGTGCTGCCATTTGCCCGGCAATTACCAGCGAGTTGTGGTGCCTAATCATTACTGAGTAGTCACCAGCTTGGCAATGTGAAAGTAATACATCAGCATGAGCTGCAAGCAAAGCGGGGTCGCCCATTCCTGAAGCAAGACCGGCGGACATACCAAGATAAGTGGCAGGGTCAAGCGAAGGGCTTAGCTTTTCATTTGACATTTTCAATAACCTTTTTCAGTACGTCTTGAACGCTGTCATCGCCGATACGCATAAGCCAGGCTTCACGACATGAGCCCGAGTTAACTACAACGTTAAAGCCTTTATCAGTGGGCACTTCCAAAGTTTCTGCACGGTCAGGGGTTATTACAGACCAGCGACGCTCATCGGCCTTCAAAGTTGTAAGTCCTGACGGAAGAGGCTGACCCGCCTCGTTAGAAAGTAGCTCTAGACAACGAACAGTTTTACCAATATTAGAGGGAATTAATGAGCCGACAATTATTGCCAAGCATCCAGGTTCAATCGGTTTCATTCTCAAATACCTTGCGGCGATTAATGAAAGAATCATAAACCCTTTCTAGATTTTTGTAAACCCTTTCGCGCGCTATATAGAAGGACGGTAACCCACAGTGGTAGGCCGCGAGGCTTGAGGGATGAAACAGCTTGCTTTACATCCTCTTGCGTTACTTTATAACTACTAGATGCAAATGCTCGCATCGATGCGCATCAGGCTATTCGTTCAGAACCAAGGTAAGCAGATTTGTCTAGCTAGCAGCCAACACTGTTTCGCGCTGATGCATCTTGCTTTCTGCAAACTAGCCTGATGCGAGCTGATGCGGATTTTGCATCTGTTTTGCATCAGGTAAAGCGCATAAAAGCTATTAGGCAGATTTATTTAAATAAATAGCTTGGATCAGTGACTTAATTTTTATTTTGAAGCTTTCTGTCTTTGAATTTTGCATCCGCTGACTCTTGCATCAGGCCTCGCATCTGTCTAAGTCCTTGTTTTATAAGGCTTTTTAGTCTCCTGATGCAAAGATGCGCATCAGGTAGGGTGCCCTATATTTGCTAGGGTGGGTAGGTCCATATAGGCCTGTCTATATATTTTTAATTTTTAAAAAATATATACAGCTATAGGCTATTGGCTAAAGGGTAAGGACCAAATAGAGATATACACCCTAGCTGGTAGCGGGTAGGGCTAGGCCGCACCATCTCGCATCTGTGCATCTTTGCATCTGCGGACGAAAAAGAGGCCTAAGCCTATGATTTATAAGGCTTTTTCCTGATGCGAGGCTTTGCATCTGCCCGCGCATCTGGACCTAAGTGCTTGATTTATAAGGCATTTTGATTTGCATCAGGCTAGTTTTGGTCGAATAACAACCAGGTAGGCAAAGTCGTGCAGCTGCTAATACACTAGCCAATAAAGCTGAGGCTACATGAGCGCACCACTGTGGGTTTAGCTGAATGATTGTTTGGCTGAATTCCAGGCAATAAAAAGCGCCACCTCATTGCTGAAATAGCGCTATTGATACAATTGTTAAATGTTGGTTAATTGATTGGCGCGATTGATAAAGTAAATCAACTTGTCTAGGTTTGGTTCAATAACATAGACAAGATTGCCTTTGATGCGAATTACGTAACAAAGGTTTGTTTCAACTCCAAACTCTGGATGGGCTTCAGAATAGCCAATAGCTACTGTTACGTAAGCTGCAACAACAACTTCTTTCTCTGCAGCTTGTAACATTTGCAACGCTACATAATAGCCAATTTGTTCAACTTTATTTAAGTCTTTCATTTGTTACTCCTTACAGTGTGAAAGTGCGGCCGTCGGCAGCAGTCTTGCCATTAGGCATAATGAACAGCTCATCACCAGCTTTACCGACAGACTTGGCCCAAGCGCGAATGGCATCCAACGAATCGGAGTTGAAGCGATAGCAACCACCGTTGTTTTGGATTGTGACTTGGGCTAAGTATTTCATTTTGTATTCCTTGAAGGTTGTTTGCTTGTTGATGTGTTTATTATAAGGTAGTCAGCAGCTGTTGCACACCTTTATTTAGCTATTATCAATTGATTGTTCTAATCCCTCACCCGATAGCTATGCGAACAACTGATTGTACGCTGGTGGCCACTGTGGGTATAATAAATGCATATTAACGGAGAACATTAAATGAACTATTCTAGTCTTCAAGAAAAAGCGCATAAACTCGCAATAGCTGCAAAGCCTGGTTTTATTAAGCTTAATGGTAAGCTATACACTTTTGAATTTTGTCAAGCCCATTGGGTATATAATGTGTACGAAGACGGCTTTCTTTACATTAATTTTAATACAAAGAAATTGGCATCTGCAAAGAAAATGCTTAAAGAATTTCTTGCAAACTAATGTACAAAGCCAACCAGCTGCAATACAATAGACACATACCAACGAACAAGCTGAAGGGAATTAACATGTTGACCATCGCCCAACGAATCGCAGTAAGCAATGCTCGCAAGTTCAATACTTTGGCGTTTGCACAAAATGCAGCCATCGAGCAAAAATACTGGGTAAACGTTTTGATGGGCGAAAACTGCCAGTACTGGGTTCCAGCAAACAATCGTGAAGAAAGCATCCTTGTTAAGCTGGGCTACGAAGTTCTGCCAAAAGGCTTTGCTGCCTAACCACTAGACCTACCTTACTAAAGGCTTAACCATGAATATTTTTGCTACTTCGCAATGCCCAATCCAATGTGCTCAAGAAATGACCAACGTTCACGTTGTCAAAATGATTCTTGAAAGCGCCCAGCTACTATCTACTGCACACTTTGTCCTTAGCGGCGTGCAAGTCGGCTATAAGCCAACTCATCAAAATCATCCATGTGCGATATGGTGCCGTACAACTTCAGCTAATTATCATTGGCTATTTCGGCATTTTAAAGCATTGTGTGAAGAATTTACTTATCGCGCAGGTAAAACACATAAATCAAGCGAAGTAATTAAACAGCTCCAATGGCTTCCTACTGGTATAAAGCAAGGCACACAAACACCATTTGCTTTATGCATGCCGGAAGAATTTGCGCGTCTTGGCTTGTTTGACCAAACCAAAGCGTATCAAGCCTACCTCAACGTCAAGTTTGCTGAATGGTGTAGCCGCGACAAGCCAATCAAGGTTGAGTGGACAAATCGAGCCAAACCTAGCTGGGCAAACTGAGGAAACAACAATGCTTAACTACAAACAAGCTGACGAACGCGCTAAAAAGTTTTTTGATCGAGTCTTTGTCGGCACAAGTGATAAAGACGCCGATTCAAGCGGTCGTAAAATGAGCTGGAATAGCTCTCATGAAGATTTACAGCCAACGCTTTGCCATATAGCATTGCGCACAAGTTATTGCGCTTATTGCGGCCAAACGGCTTTGCCGATTCAGGCTAATTTGACCGAGATTGGGCATACAAGAATGCCCGGCGCGCAAGACTACGACGTTACTGGCCGTTGCTGCATTTGCAAAGGCGCCATGGACGAAATAGCAAACTCTTACGAGCGTCGGATGCTTGAACACCGGCATAAAGAAGAAATGAAAGCATTAGCCAAACTTGCGCCTGCTCCAAGCTTGATAGTAAAAGAACGGCTTGTGCGTGAGGTTGTAGAATATCAGCTTAAACAGCTTAAAGGCGGCTGGACAGCTGACTTCTCCAGCCTTGGCGTCAAGTTTGGTGATGAGAAATAGCTGTTTACGTGCAGTTAAGCACTGCGATATAATCAAAGCTTCTAACTTACTAAAGGTGTCAGCATGATTACGTCTCAGTTTAACTTTGCGACCGGTAGCGGCGGTAAGCAACGAATGATAGCGCCGCTGCTTGCGTTACCGTCGTTTCAACACAAACGAGTTGTTATAATCAGCTCATGCGAAGAGTTAGCTAAACAAAATTATCATATTTTTTCACGAGCATCTTGCACAACTGCGCTAAAGGCCATTCGTTGGAAAGATTGGCCTAAGCCAACTGGGATTATTCTTATTATTGATGAACTACCTGAGCCAATGCTCAAAAAGTTTATCACAACAATCGATATTTCCAAAATGGAAGTGTGGACTATCAATCAAAGAGGCTTGGTAGCGCTATGAAACCAGTACGACGCTGCCCATATTGCAGAAGTCTTCCAATCTACACGCATCGAGACGGCCTACCTGTTTGCAAATGCCCAGACAAGCATTGCAAAGGCTATGAGCGCTGGCTGGAATACGAAGAATTTGAGGAGCAGGCCAAATGAAAGTTTACGCACGGCTGAGCATTGCGCTACAATTAAAGCTTCTAACTTACTAAAGGTATCAGTATGAAATGGCTTATTGAGCTTTTCTTCGGCAAATGGAAATGCGTACAGTTAGGGTCTTGCCCTCAAGGCATTGCCTACATTCATCAACATACAGTTACAAAACGACGTAAAGCAACAATTGACTTTTCAAGCGGACCACGGCGTGCAAGTGTGGACGGAGTCGAAGCGCTAATTAAAAAATGGGGAGACTGGGTATGAAAGTTTACGCAATTCGCCACATTCCGACTGGCCGGTTTATGCCAGTACCCACGGGTAAGAACGGCAGTGGCTCATCCTACTGGGACCCAATAGCTGATAGCGAAAGCGCTAAGCTATACGGCGAAGCGCCTCGTGCTGTTCCTCGCCTGTTTCCACTTCGTCGATCGGCAAGTTCAGCCTTGACTCAATGGCTACGAGGTCGGCATGTAGTTGTAACCGAACGAACTCACCCAGACGATGGCTTTGGACAAAGTTGGGATGAGCCAGTAGGAACAGCTGTTGAACCTGACCCATTACGTAAAGCTGACGACATGGAAATTGTCGCATTTGAACTTGTGGAAGCAAAGTAATGGAACTTAAACATGCAATTGAGGCCTATCTTAGCTCACTGATCCTGCTGAACAAACATATCACTGTAAATCCGCAAGGGCTTGGCTATTTGACGCGCCGTATTGTTGGCGCATTTAACGAGGAGCTGTACAGGGCAGAGGTTGCTGTTAGCCTATCTACTGACGAATACCGCAGCGTAATTGTAACACTGGAGAGCGATTAATGGCCATTGCAGAAGTAACTAAGTTTGTAGCTGGTGACGGTAAAGAATTTGCTAGCTTCACAGAAGCGGAAGCGTATGAACGTACAAGAGAGCTAAAAGAATTCTGCGCAGACAACGCTTACTATCCGCACGACGACGACCCTTGCTTTGAAAAGTTAGCAAACGCGTTGCTTGCAAATTACAAACTTGTTAAGCTGGAGGTGGGCAAATGACTGGTAAGAAATGGTTTTATTGGCTTGGCAAACTGCACGGCAGCCGCAAGCAGCGCAAACAACACGGCAAGTGGCCGATGTTCGCTCAAGAAGCTTATATAGCTGGCTGGTACACTGGCTTTAACGAGGTATCAAAATGAACGGTCGTGAAGTAATGATTGCGTACTACGCAGCTCTTTGTGCGCAAGTCTGTAGCCTTGAAGCAAGGTACGACGCTTGCTGCAATTGGCCCGCTAACCGAGAGCTCCAGCGTGAGGCTCACATTACTGCCAAGCAAATCGACGCACTCAAAGCTGAGATTGAAATTGCCAAAATGAACTTGGAGAAACAGCAATGACTGAGCAAGTAATGGGCCGTATTCACCATACGGAAAATGGTGTAGTCTGTGCGCTTAATAGCGCTGGCAAAGAATTGCCTGATGATACTCCGCTCTACGCGCACCCAACTGCGCGTAAAGAAACTGACGCTGAATCCCGCGCAGCTTGGATTGCAGTTGTGCTACAAAAATATCCGACAGCCCATATCAAAGTAATGGGCGATGCAGCAATGGCAAGTAGGCCAAATGGCGTGCTAATTGGCAACTGGACGCCACGCGCTTGGACTGTAAAATGAAGACAGACCCAAATAAAGCTTGCTCCAATAAGAAAGAGCATTTACTTTGGGCCTTGCTTCACGACGGTATTGCACATCCGTTTATGGCGCTTACTGGGTATTCAAAGCTTGGTAAGCGCTTTCACGACTTTACTTCTCGTAAGGCATGGCCACGCAAATGAAACCTCATGTCAAATACTGGAAACACGGTATGTACGCAGCAGAAGCCGATGGGATTATTTCGTTTGGCTTTTCAATTCCCCAAGCAATCATTCGCTGGCAAACTCGCTGGCATGCAATGGAATTAGTTAAAAGCTAATCCTGCGAATAACAAAGCCCTCACTAAGAGGGCTTATTTGTTACCCACTGTGGGTTTACAAAGCTTGGATGAACTCAGCAGCTTCTTGATTAGTCATAGCTTTGTCGCTAAGGTTACTCCAAACAGTTTTCTTACCTTGCTTTACGCTTTCAACAATAACCACTTTGCCAAAACCACCAAACGCAATGTTAAGGCTGATGTGACGGCCGGTAGCAATACGAGCAGCGCGCAAAATAACGGAAAGTTGATTAGTAGTCATTTTCGAATTCCTTAAGTCGTTTGTTTCGTTTTGATGTGTTTATTATGCGCGTTGACTGAGGGCCTGTACACATTTATTTTCACATGGTTTCTTATCGGTCAACAGCCACTTGATACGAACAATTGATTGTGCAGGCTTGTCAACTGTCGGCATAATGAACCCATCGAAACGAACAACGGAGTAAGACGAGATGAAAAATCGTAATCCCAAGCTGGTTGCACAGATTGAAGTGACCCGTGCTAAAAACATGCTCAAGGTAGCCAAAAATGAAGGCTGGACGGTTGAGCAAACAGACCAATGGGAAGAAAGGCTAATACGCGCCGAGCGCGACCTCAAGGGGTTTGTGTAACCGACCCCGCCCACCTCAAGCCCCTTAACTGGGGCTTTGTCAGTACCAAAATAGGAGATTGATCATGTTTACAAAACTACGAAAGTTTTTCTGCGGCCCAACCCCAGAAGAAGCATATGCCAACGGCGTTAGGCTTGTTGATGCAGAGCTAGCAAAAGCCGTGGACCCAATAGCTGAAGCCGAGCACTTGTACAACTTGGCCTCAGGTGGGTTTAATGCTACCAAGGCGCATAGTCAGTTTGACCGCGGCATTAACGACCGTTTGAATGCGCTTGGTTTTGATTACGCTTAACTCGGAGATTGGCTATGCAAGTCAAATTTATTAAAGACATTTTTAAGCCCGGCTTTACCGCGCTAACAGTCGGCAAAGTGTATATAGCCTATCCACTTGAAAATAACGACCCTGGATTTTACGTAATTTGCGACGATAAGTCACGCCATGAATTCTCGCCTCTTGGTGAAATTACTGAAGATGGCTTTAACTCGTCTGACTGCTGGGAGCAAGTATGAGCCAACTCGCCAAAGACATTATTGAAGCAATGCAACGCATAGCTGTTGAAAAGCAGCGGCCTTGCATTGTCAGCCTTGAAGGCTACGAGTTCCGCTGCACACCCAAGCGTGTAGGACCACCTGAAACCTTCTTTTTGGTAAATGGCTGTTACTTTGCAGAAGGTGACGTTAAACGTTTTGTGTCTACTTTTGCTAAGTCAAAGCCACATGCGGCTACTGCTGTTCTAAACGCTTTAAAAGCCACAGAAAGCTGAAGCTTCCAGAAAGCTCTGGCCGCCAGCAAAGCTCGTGGCCCAGTTTTGCCTTGTAGGCCTAGTAAAATGTATAGGACACGGCCCGGACGCCTCTACGGAGACTAGGGCATGTAGCGACAAACTTTCAAAGGCTATTTCAGGCCATTAATTTATAAATACTCATTACTATAAAGTTTACTTGAGGACTACACCAATGTATTGGTTTGCTGGATTTATTGTATTTATAATAATTGTGTTGACAATTGCGGCATTGGCCGCAGGCGATACGCCTGACGACCACGATATCGAGGTAGGCTAATGGCTGATCTACTTAGCAAAGCAGAGTTTGATAATCTGTCGCATCCGCTGTACCTTCGATGCTTTGGTAGTGAGCGGTGGTGGCCTGCTGAAAGTATTTGTGTGCAAACAGGGCTTACGCGGATAGACGTTTGTGGTAAACTATACCGTATTGAATTCGGCAGTGTTGCACAAGTACGTGACGCTGACGGAAACTTGTTTGAGCCTGAAGATTTTTATTTGGAGGATTGAGCATGAGTTTGTTTCAATGCGAAGTGTGTGGCTGCTGTGAGAACACAGCATTGTCTTGCCAAGGTTTTAAGTTTTTAGCGGAATGCTTTGACTGGTCTTACGCGCCAGAACGTGAAGGGCTAAAACTTTGCAGTGCATGTGGCCCAACCAGCTACAAAGCTGATGGTCCAACTGAATACGGTAAATGGCATAACGAGTTTCCTCGCACATTTTTGCCTAAGGGCGCATTCCATACAAATCGGCGTGGTAACCTCGAGCATACTGCTACAGCCAGTGAAGATTTTATGCCTTTTGCTTTGGAGCAAGTCGATGGGAACAGCTAGCGCAAAACGTCGGCTTGAAAAAGACCGAGCAAAAGCGTTGCGCGCTCTCAAGCTCTGGGAGCGTGGTCATGACTTACTTTCAATCTCACAAATGGCCGGTATAGCGGCTGGTAGTGTTACACGGCGCATTGAACTTGGCAAACGACTACGTGAAGCGGAAATTAAATAAATGTTAACTACATCAAATATCAGTCGTAAACTGCTTTGGGACAAAGAGTCCAAAACGCATAGTTGTTTTTGCTTTATTGAAACCCATGATACAATATTAATTATATCAGCAGCTAATAGCAAGTATCGTGCGCTAGCCGCTAAAGAGGCCATGTCCAAAGCAGTTTATCGCTTTAGTTGTGGTCCTATACATATTGATAATGAGGATTAAATAATGGATCCTTTACTGAAAGAATTTGCACAAGCAATTGTCGACAAGCAAGAAGATAACGAGTGGCAATGTTGTCGGTTTTGTGATGAGCGTCAATATCACGTCAGAACAAACGCTATCGGTGAAGACCTGCCGCTGGACAAATGGCATTGGAAATGTGATCACCTTCCCGGCTGCGTTGTCCTCAAGGCTGAGCTGCTGTTGGCCACTGAGCTTTTACTGGAAAATAAAAATGTATAAAGTCTGCGCACGTTGCGCTACTATTATGCAGGTAAGCTGTTTAGCTTGCTCAGCTTGCGCTTGGCCAAACCATGCAAGCTTTAAACTAACCCCACTGCAATAAGGAAATTATTATGCAAGACAATGTTCAGGCTATTAATCCAGAAGAATCGGTAATTGATCGACGGCTATCCGAACTTAGTAGGCAAATTAGCCTGCTAGAAAGCACAGTCGAGCGTGTTACAGCTCGACTTGACTCTTGTCTAACGCCGCTTTATCCAAAAGCGCCTACTGCATCAGAAGGCGAAACGCCAAAACAAGCGGCCTCTTCGCTCGCAAATCGTCTCGACCATTTTGCTGGCGTAATCGAAGCACAACACTACAAACTTAACGAGCTTGTAAACCGTTTGGAGCTGTAATATTCTACAGCCATGGACGGCCAGATAAATTAACGAGAATGATTATGACAATCAAATATAATGTGACTTGCGCCAAGACCCGATGCGGCAAAGAAATTTTACCTATGGCTTTTAGCGACCGCGCTGAAGCTGAGCGCTTTGCCAAGTACCATGAAGGCTTGAGTGTTCCGCAAAACCTTCGTAAGCATCCTGGAAATGTTTCAGTGACTGGAACTTATAGTAGTCAAGGTCACCCGCAGAATATTCCACGTGCATCTGTTGAAAGCTTATCTCTTCACGTGCAAAGCGTTGGACGAGTAGAGCGCAAGTCTCCACCCATAACAATTGTTGTAGACCCAAAAGTGCTTACGGCTGGCATTAAAGAGCCTACTGGCCCAGTGCAAGTTTTGAAACTACCCAGTGGAGGAACGTTAAGCGCTTACCCGCTGAAGCAACCGCCTTCTACCCAAGAAAAGCTTGAATGGCTACAGAAAGCAAATACACTTCACCGACAAGTTAATATTCTTTACGTAGTTGACGGCTATGAAGTTACCATTACGTGGGACGAAAACGCTATTTCAGAAGCTTTTCATGGGCAGACCGTTGAAGAAGCTATTGAAAAAGCAATGGCTGGCCACGACCTGGACATTCGCCACGCATACCACGCGCATGAATTTCAGTACCAAATGGACCGGCAGCTCATTGCACTGGAAGCTGAGAATGAGAACTTGAGGCGGTCTGCCACTGTGGGTAATCCTAACGCTGATTTTGAGTCTGCATACGAAATGGGTTTTCGGCTTGGTATGTCTGCGCACTACGATAGTATGCGACCCGACGATGCAATTGAAACTCAAGACTACGTAGACCAGCGTCGGTCTGACCTTAAAGAACTTGTAAGCTACGATCGGAGCAAGTAAAGTGGATTTATTTGATGCGGACAAAATTGGCTGGAGCAGGCACTTTGGCTACGAGTGTAGCAGCAAAGGTGACAAACGGTTTAGCGCTTTCTACGCCAAGCTTGAGGACGGCCGAACTATTGAAGAATGGTATCAATGCGACGTTAAAGGCTACGACGTTGGTGGAACAAATTGGCGGTTAGGCAAAGGTAACCCACCGCTAGGACAAACAACAGCCAAACAACTTTGGGAAAGCTATTTGCAGTTATGGCAACGCTGGGCAAAACTACACCCAGTAGAAATGGCGGAGCTACGAGTGCAAGCTAAACCGTACGGCAACACGCTGTCGGATACCTTTGCAACAAGCAACGTAAATCAGGCTCATGCCTTGGCAACTATTTTAAATGATTTGCTACAATCGTAGCCTTAATTGGAGAAGCACAATGGTTGTTACACAAACAGAAACGCTTGTAGCATTAGTGACTCAACTCGGCCTATCGTCAACTGTGCCACTCGACCGCAACCTTCATGTCATTGGCCCGTTGGTAGCAGGTAATTCGATTTACATCGAACCGGGTGATTACTTCAAGTACGGCGGTATCAAGCAATTTATTCTCAGCCGAACGCTGCTGACAGAAGCGCCTCTTACCTTGACGCTGTACCGGCATTTCGAAGGCGAGCGCACAGAAGTATTTACCACTACGCTGCCAGCCGACCGACTCGAACAAGCAACCTTTAACAACGCTTCTAGCCTGCCAGAAATTGTGTCGTCAAACGCCACTGACGTTTGGGAACTACATTTCCCAGGAGCAACTGCTGTAGAAATTGCGCCGGGTACGGCGTTCTCGTTAACGCTCATGCCCGCGTAGCAAAATAAAGTGTACAGTGCCGCGGAAACGCGGCATACTTATATCTACTCACAAACAAGACGGAGCAAGAAAATGAACTACTCGTTTAACGACTTTCTGACAAGCGACGCTTGCTGCGTCTTGACTTTTGTTGTGCTGGTTGTCAGCGCATTCAATTTGGCTGCTTATTGCTTTTGAGGTGCATGATGTTAAAAGAATGCAAAACACTGGGCGAGCTTATCGACGCGCTTTTAGCGTTAAAGGAGCAAGGGGCTGAAGGCTCTGTAGAAATCGGGTATATAGACAACGGTGATTTTGCAGAAAATGGCGGTTGGACACACCCATGCCCACGGCTTAGCAGTGATGGGAGTAGCATTTGCTTATGAACATTGAAGAAGAACGTAAAGCTTTTGAAGAGCAAGAAAAATGTTGTATTGCGCGTAATGAAAAAGATAACTATTCTCCTGGCGTGCAAAATCGTTGGGTTGGCTGGCTTGCCGCTAAAAGGCACGCTAAGGAAATGGCTAAGCCAACTGTTAAAGTTAAACCAAAATGCCTAAATACTGAGTTTTCTCAATACCAGTGGGTTGTTTCACTTTTTGAAGGTGAAGTCTTTAACGGTGTTCTTGAAGACTTTACAACCAAAGAAGACGCTGAAGCTTGGGCGCGTAACTGCGGCTATCGGGTGATTGAATGAATCTTACAAACGCTGACTACAAAGCTTTTTGGCAAGGTCGCCCACAGCTGAAGTCTATTGGCTACATTGGCGTTGTTGGGAACAAGTTTGACCAAACAGCTGCACTTGCCATTGCGCGTATCGACAAAGCACGTGCGCAAACACGCTTGGAGACTAAATAAATGGGCATTGTAAATTGGTTTGCTGCACCGTTGGGCACCACCGCTTACCAGCCGGCTAGGCCTGAGCAATACGAAGGCTGGTATCGCAAAAACGAATGTGGTGAAGTAATGTGGTGGCAAATTGGCCGTCAAGGTAAAGAGCAATGGGTTTGGCTGGGCGGTCGACGCGACTACCCGTATGGCGCAATTATTCGGCCAGTTGAGGCTATTACAGCCAAAATTGAACCGGGCAACGGTGCGCTAGGCACTGTAGTTGTTGACTGGAGCAAAGCACCAGAAGGCACAATGGGCTTTCACCCGCAAGCAAATGGCTATGTGGATCATTGGGTCAAGTGGGCAGAAAATGGCGATAACTGGTTTTGCACTCGTGGCTTTGAAGCAGGCGGCTGGGTCAAGTACGAAGTAAACCTTAATAATATGTCACCTCGCTATCGTTCAACAATAATTGTGCGACCGACTGAAGAGTTCTTAAGCAAGCAGCGAGAAGACTTTACTAGAGGGCTATTTCAGCTAATAGTGCCTGAAGGCAAATGGCATAAGCTTTCCGAAGAGGTCAAAGCTTCTTGGTATAAAGCCTTTGACGCAGGCTGTAGGAAAACTACAGTATGAAAGAGCTTGCTGGAATAGTCAGTGATCCGCTTGCTCCAACGCAGTCAATTGACGAACAGTACGACGTAATGCTGTGTCTTGCTGACAAAGGTTATACACTATTGTTAGTAGGTGAAGATATGTTAGACAGCGGCAATGAACTACTGCAAAAGCTTGAACTTAGCGGCATGTTTACAGTACAGTTTGAGCGTCGGCCGCTTGATCACATGAAGAAAAATCGTATCAAAGGTTCGTTCCTGTACAGTACCAAAGGCCAAGGTCCTCGCGACAAGTGGGGTAAAGCTAAATGAGCATTGCAACGGCAGTTCGGCATAAGCTAATAGCGCTAGCCTCACTAGAAATTTTGCGTAATTCTAGTTGGAGTTGGAAAGCGCTAAATGAGTACGGCTATATTCAGCGTACACCATTAGCCGCAAAGGCAGCTGCTATAATTGCGTATGATCGAACGCTTAACTGCGAACAAAGCCGCGGTTTGCCGTCGCACTATGGAGATAACGGCCACTGTGGGTAAATAAAGTTTACAGCTATTTATATCTAGAGTATAATTGCTTAACTCTTACGGTACTGAGTCGTCCTACATTCCCAATGTCGTTGTAGGCAGTAGTACCACCCAACTAAAGGAATTGATATGACTCGTGCAGAGGATATACTGCTAGGCTTAGCCACAGCAGGCCAAATCCGTAAGCAGGCGCAAGCCAGCTGCGCAGGCATGTCGCGTGACCATGTCCGCAATAAAGACATTTACATGTTTACAGACGGCAGTCGTATTGTCGTTTGCAAAAACAAAGTAATGCTTGAATTTACTTCTAAGACAGGAATTTAATAAATGAATGTAGTATTTGTAATGATTCTTACTTTCTGGGGTGATTCAGTCACCACTCAAGAATTTACGAGTCAAGCAGCTTGTGAACAAGCTGGCATAGAAATTAAACAAAAGCTCAATAGCATTAAATTTGTGTGTGTTCAAAAATGAAAGTGATTGACCCACAACTGGCCAAGTTGTACGTTCGCCTTGAGCGCGCGCTTGGCTGGAAAGCAATTTACGCTCCAAATGGCGCAAGTGAAGACCTAGCTAACTTTGGCTTTTGGTCAGAAATTGTTGGCTCGTTGCAAACCGCTATTAACCAAATAGAAGGACAGTCCAATGCAGTATCTTTGTAAGCAACAAACGCAACCCTGCAAATTTTCTTGCGTAGCAACTAGCCTAGCTGTTTTAGCTGGACAGCCTGTAGAGAAATTCTATAACCGCTTTCATAAGCAATATTGGGAAGGTCGTTTTTCAATTGGTGACGCCTTGCGCGAGCTAGGTATTCCGTTTAAGTCGTTCGACTCTGCTGAGCGTGACAGCATTGAAGAGCCAGCAATTTACCTTTGTGGCGTGCCGTCGCTTAACGTAATTGGCGGTATGCATCAAATCGTAATTGAAGTATTGGACGATGCTGACTGGCGTGTGTACGATCCAGCCCAAGGCGTATTTGTTGACGGCCAGCCACGAAAATATTATACTGCGCATATTCCAGACGTTGAAACGGAACCTTTGGCAGTTCAAATGACTGGTGGCTATAACATCGACGCAGCAGTTTCTCACGCTGATTTGCTGGAGTGGCGTAAATGATATTCTCCGCAATTGTTACTGTCTGCTTTGCATTAGAAGGTAAACAGCCACACTGCTTAATTTCCGCGCTAAAGTCTGTTAAGTTTGAAACAGTTACCGACTGCGAGTTAGAAATCAAAAATGCTGCAGTATTGCTTGAAGCTAACGCTAAGCAGCAAGACCCAAAGCTTTCTACATTTAGTAGAGGTGAATGTTTAGGCACAAAACAGTTTGCTCAGCGCATCAACGACATACCCGCGTTTACTGACAGCCTTGGGGCTACATACAGTTTACGCTTCTACTGAGAAACAGCCGCTAGCTATTAGCGGCTTTGTTTTAATTTCTTTTTGATATTACGCAAACAGCAAAGGAGTTAGTATAATGAATCCTTATATAGGTGATCGACCACTCGATCCGCCGGATGAGCATGAATGCCCAGACTGCTTTAGCGTGTTTAGCTCTAACGCAAAGTTGCTTGAGCACACGCGTTGTTGCCCAGAAAATATTGATGCAGACCTTGATGAGGACGACTTAAATGACTGATGAAGTAATTAAGTTTAAAGCTTTTGGTGAAATGGCTCAGCGTTCACGCGCTGGCGGAGCAAACTACGTAGCGCTTACTGACTTTGACCGCGTAACCGCCGAGCGTGACGCGGCGCTGGAAGAAGTGGAGGCGCTGGAACATTGGCGCGACCTGGCTTTGCAGTTCGACAACCATCGCATGCAGGCGCTTTGGCACTTGAAGGCACTCGTACGTTGTAGTGACCGAGACCTGGTTGTCTCTGCCGAAAAGTTCCTGGCTGAGCCGCCTATCCCTGCGTCGGAGTTGCAACAGCGCCTGACCGCAGCGGATGAGCGGGCGGATTTGCTGGAGGGCGCGTTGCGCGAGCTACTTGCAGGAACTGGAAACTCGCCAGGGGCAAACAGGAAGTACGGGAAGGCAAGAGCCGTTTTGGCTGGCTCTCAAAAACAAGCCGCACCCGAACCATATCAAGGCATACCCGGAACCTCTTTCCAGCGCCTGAACGCGCTCGCCAATCAAGGCGAATGACCCAACTCCCTGCCTACTGCTGGTGCCTGCTGGCACTGGCACAACTGATTTGCTGAGGTGATTTATGCGAGTTCCGAAGTTCAACCCGAAAGGGATCAAGCCCTGGATGCGAAAGCGGCCTTGGCTTGCGCGGATGTTCTGCCTGGCTGTATTACCAATCTCTCCTTTAATTTTTGCCGCCGCGATCCTTTGGGAAACTCGAGATGGATTTTCTGAAATCAAAGAACTTGTGCGGGCAGCTTTCTTGCCGTGGGGTACGCCATGACCACCAACCAAACGATTGACGGCGTGCCGCGTGAGCTGATCGAAAAGGCAATGCTGGCCTGTTTCGAGGCTGGTTTCGGAATTCCTCACGCAGAGCTGCGCGCCCTGCTGGATGCGCCTGCTGTGACTACTCCACTTTCGGTCCCCGATGAATGTCCGCACCTGATCGTGTTTGATGACACCGAGCGAGAACACATGATGTTTGCTGGTGCTGGTGCGCGTGATGCGGCGCTCAAGACTTTTGAGAAAATCTCAAACTCTTGGAACGCGCACCTATTTGTCAGGGTGGAGCGCAATTCACGCGATGATCGATACCCGTCTGCGGGTCACAAGCCAGCCGCCCAGCCCCAGGGCGATCCAGCCGGAAGCTTTGACAAGCATATGCAGTACATGCAGGAAAACATCGAGCTGAAGAAACGCATTGCAGAGCTGGAGAGTAAGTCCAAGGGCGAGCCGTTGGGGTTCCGATATCGCGCAAATAATGAGCCATGGGTCTGGATGGACGAGAGTCCTTTTGCAGATGGTCGGCATCATTACAAACAGGGGTACGAGAAACTTGAGCCACTCTACGCCGAGCAGCCCTTGCCAGTAATGGACAAACACACCATGCGCTCAGTCATGGAAGCGGTTGAGCGCTCCAGCGAATATACCGTTCTAACATCAAACCAGTGCGCCGCATTAGCTGTTGCTCTTAACACCAAATAACCATTATTTTTAAGGAATTATTGTGGCTAAAGACTATACGTTAGATATTATGATTGAACACCAACGTGGTTTGCTTTTACGGTTTGGTCAAGGAACGCCGCAATGGCATGCCGTAAACAATAATCTTTCAGCGCTAGTACGCGATTGGCGTAAAACCAACACTTTAAAGGCGGCCAAATGAACGACCAAGAATTTGATTATCTTAGCGCAGAGCTGGCGATGGCACAAAGTCAGGGCTCAACTAGCTTTTTAGTAAACGCAAAAGATATGCAGGCTTTATTACATTGCGCCCGACTTTGGCGAGCCACTGTGGGTAAGCCTAAAAACTTTGGCTTTATTGCAAGCGACGATATTCGCAGCCTTTGCGACGGTAATAAACCATCAGCGCGAATAATTCGAAAAGCAACAGACCATCGCTGCACGCCAGTTTACTTTATTGAAATTGAAGGTGAAGATCTTCGAACAGCCGAAGAGAAAACGCGTAAGAGCCGTAAAAAACGACGGCTTGCAGAGTCTAAACGACTCACTGCTAAAGGTATTATTGTACACAAGCCAAAGAACGAGTTACAATTAAGCCTTCAATTACTTGGAGAACTTAACTGTGAAAGAAATTAAAAGTGATCCAAACGGCTGGGTTGTCTACATTGATAAAGTTAAACTAGCCGCTGGACGTGAGCTTACTCAAAAAGAAGTAAGTGATGCAATGACCAAAGGTTACATCCTTTCTAAATCGGCAGAAGACTTTGCTAAAACACTAAAGGCAGACTAATGAAAACTTACCAACTACCAATGACCCGCGATTACGTACGCCATTGGGATTTGAAGAAAGCTGTTCAAGAACTTCTTCAAAATGCTATTGATTCAAGCGCGCCGTTTGAGCATGAGTTTTACGACTGCGGCGGCGGTAAAACTGGCCTTGCAATTCGCTCTCGAGGTATTGAGCTGCCAACTTCTTCACTTCTGCTGGGCTCAACCTCCAAAGCAGAAAATGATAACGCCATTGGTAGTTTTGGCGAAGGCTACAAAATTGCATTGCTTGTGCTTACGCGCCTGTCCAAGCACCCAGTTGTTCTAAACAACGGCGTAGAATGGACAACTTCTTTTGAGCAGTCCGAAGCTTTTGGCGCCGAAGTGTTGACCATTGAGGAATATCCTAGCAAAGAATCAGAAGGCAAAGGTCTTGCTTTCCACATTGAGTATTTGACGGACGAAGAAGTGGCCGCAATTGCTAGCTCTTGTCTACAGATGCAAAGCGACGACGATATCGGTAAAATTATCAAATGCCCACAGGGCGACATTCTGCTGGATAAACCAGGCCAGCTGTTTGTCAATGGCTTGTACGTCTGCGAGACCAAGCATCGCTACGGTTATAGCGTTAAGCCGGCGTTCCTCAAGTTGGAACGCGACCGCCAAACAGTCAGTAGCTTTGACCTTTCTTGGGTTACTAAGGAAATGTGGTTCTCTACAAGTGAGCATAAGCTCATGGCACAAATGATTGCTGACGGCGTTCCCGACATGGAATATGCAAACTACGGCGCGCCGGAAAAAGTCAAAGACGCCTGCGTCGAGCATTTTACTACAGTTAACCCTCCAGATACACAAATTGCTCGGTCGCCTGAAGAAGTACGCGATCTTAAAGCGGCTGGTGCGTCCAACCCAGTTTATCAAAACGCTACTTATCATGCCTGCGTAACCGCTGCGCCAAGCTACTCTCCGCCTAAAAAAGTAGTTGATATTCATACGCCAAGCGCTGTTATTAAGCGCTGGTACGAAGAAAATAAAAAATATATGCCACGTTTGCCTCAAGTCGCTCTCAAGAAAATCATTTCCGACAGCGAGAAATGGACTAAGAAATAAGCTCAAACTCAAGACGCACCCAGCCTGAAACTTTCGTAGTCGAGTTTCAGGCTTTTTCTTATAGGTTAGGCTAGGCCAAAATAAAGAGGCCATACGGAGACCACAGGAGACCGTAGGAGCAAAGGACAAACAGATAGAACCGCGTATATAGCTAGAAATAGCAGTACAAACGCTTAATATGCTTTATTTGTATGGATAAGCAGTGGCGTACAGCGTATAATTGATTGTCTAGAGGAAATAATTTATGAAAGTTTATTTGGATGAATGGGACAAAGATATTGGTCGAGCCTTGGAAAAGGCAAGCCGCATGTCTGTGCTTTATAATAGTAAGTGTCATTTAGCCAGCTTTTCGTCAAGCCGACGATACCGACCGGAGCTAAAGGTATTTTTAGACGGCCTAGTACCGTCTCGGTATACAGTTGTAGAAACTATTCATCCACCATGCGCTATTTTACGGAGCAGTAACGTATGACAGTTAAAAAAGGTTTTGTAATCATGACAGTAGCAGGCGAGTTTGTTAGCTGCTATAACGTGAGCAAACATGTAGGCTACGAAAAATGCTACGGCACTTGCGAGCTCGATCAGGCTTCTGTATTTGACATGCGCGAGCTCAACGCGGCTGTAACCACTGTGGGCAAATTGTCAACGCTCAACGTTGACGGTGTAGTTCAATCAGTAATAATGGTCGAGGCCTATACTACACGCAAAGTTGCGCTGGGCTTGCCTCCGCTTGAGGAAGAGTAAATGAAACAGTTAGCTCTTTTGTTCTGTATGACAGTAATTTCTACGCTTGTAGTAAGCGCCGAGCGCACTCAAGTCCGGCCAACTTACGACTATGGCAAATCTCGGTCGTTTGATCGACAAAATTCTGGCAATGCGCGTTACCAACAAAACCGGCCAGCTGATAGCTACCGCTCGACAATTGAGCGCACACAGAATAGTCGTAGTGTAGAAAGCCAGCGCACACAGCAAAAACAATTGAATTACGAAAACCGTAATTCCTATCAAAAAGGTACAAACAAATGAAGTGGGCAGACACGTTATGCGTTATAATGCTTGCTGGTCTTTTAATTTATGTGCTTGACGACACTCGAGCGACTAAAAACGAACTGCAAGTACTAAAAGCATCTTGCCCAGCCACTCAAGGAAAATAAAATGAGCAAAGCACCAGCATACGGCACAGCTGAACGGGCTGAATGGGATAAACGAGTAGCCGCTTCTTATAAAGTTCAAGAATGGGCTAAGCAGCAACTTGTAGAAATGATTGGGCTAGACGACAAACAAGACCGTCTTAAGCATTTTCATGACGTGCATAATTTCTTTTTGAATTTGCGCAATACGATTATTGAAGTGTACGAAGGCTGTCATGTTCATTTTTGTGTAGAGTGCGGCAAACCTGAAAAAGCTTGTTACATAGAGCCAACAGGTACTAAGCTTAAAAAGAACGGGTTGTGCTTTCATTGCAATTTTTGGGCGGAGCATCGAGCAACTTATAATGCGCAGCACCGTAAAGGCGTAATGCTGGTGGTAAACGGCGGTGGCCGGCAAGATGGTGGTGATCAGCCGGAAGGTCCGGGTACCAGTAAGTCTTTCCTCGGTTTCGGTGGCCACCGCTGGTATATTTATCAACTAACTACTGATAAGCTTTGGACAACCAACAACCTCTGTTCGTTTGGCGATATTCCAAAGCATTTCAAGCCTGGCATGCCAGACAATGCTGTATTCCTTACTAAAGAACAATATGAATTGGCCGCTGCAGGCCGGGAGCAATAAAATGGCAACAGTCATTCGAGTTATTAAGTATGAAGGCGACGAAGCAGCTGTGCGTAAAGCTATTCAGCTGTCCAAGCCGTTAGGCGTTACTGATTGCGGTAAAGGTGATGGCGGTCATTGGAAAATGACAATTGCTGAGCACTACAACGACCTGCCCAAACTTGTTGAGCTGACAGAAGAAGAAATTGAACGCTCAATGGCGCATGAGCGGCTTACTAAACTTCTTGGTTATATGGCTTCCAACGTCAAAGAAGGCGGTTGGGAAAAAGTTGAAGACGCCGGCGGTATTGCTGGCTGGGTAGGTATTGATGAGGCGTTAAAGTTTATTGATGCTTTGCCAACTTGTAATGCTGGTCTGATGGAGAAAGCTAAATGAAAGAGCAGTCGCCGCTACAAAAAGTTTGTATGCAATATGGCAAAGACTGCTTTGCCATGGGCAATACTTGGACGCTAATCCAGTTCCTTAAAGCAAATGGTCAGAGTGGCGTTGCCAATAATGTTGAGATAGCATTAATGCGAGCCAAGACAATTGCTAGAACCAACTACTTTGCTCGGCGCAAAGAGCTTCAACCAGACTGGAAAGACTGGGATGCACAAATGGCCGAAGCTATGGCGAAGGACCAGCCTTGGCCGATCGCCTAGCACTGTGGGTAACCTCATAAAGGTTTAGCATTGTCCTTATAAAGTCTTGCTAAACCTTTCTCATTTACAAGTCAATCGATTTGCGCTAGACTGCCCGTAATCCCCGCTTATTACTGGCCTGACAAGAATGTCCGACTTAACCCCACCTGACGACAAACATCAGAAGCGCCAAGAAATTCTTGACGAGCTCTGGGCGCTTGTTGCTGACTCCGAGCACCCCGGTAGCGTGGCAGTAGCAGCCCTTGACAAGATAGCTAAAATTGAAAACGCATATGCGCCAATCAAAATTGAAACCAAAAAGAAGTTTGTCAACCTAGCTGACTTCTACGCTAAAGTAGTATTGCCTACTAACGACTTTGCTGCGGACATTAAATCAGAAGCTGCAGCATCAACAGTACCTACCGCCGCCAATACTACGCCTTCTGCACAGGCCGTTGAAGCGCCTGACGAGACGGACGAGATGGACGATGGCGAAAACGACTCGGACGACTTCTTCCCATGATCCAAATGAACCCCGCGCTTCAAGACGTCTGGTTTACACCAGCACGATTTAAATTTGTTTATGGCGGTCGTGCGTCCGGTAAGTCCTATGACTTTGCCTCCGCAATTGGCTACCTGGGTAGTCAGCTAAAGTTAACAGTTGTTGTTGCTCGTCAGTTTCAAAACTCTATTGCCCAAAGCTGCAAATCGCTTATTGAGGATCGGCTTGAGCATATGGGTCTTGGCGAACAATACGACTTTCAACAAACTACAACGCTCGACCAAGAAACCGGCACGCAGTATTTATACTATGGTATTGCGCGTAACTTGCAGGAGATTAAGTCGCTTAACGGTGTCAACATCCTTATCATTGAGGAAGCCGGCAAGCTAACTAAAGAACAATGGCAAACTATTGAGCCAACAATCCGGGAAGAATTTTCTGAGATTTGGGTTATCTGGAACCCTGACCTAGCTACTGACTTTATGTGGTCGATGGTATTAAACCCACCAGCCGACTCCATAGTCCGTAAAATTAACTATGATCAAAACCCATTTTTGTCTGCTACAATGATTGCGTCTATCAAAGACGCAAAGAAACGGTTACCGCCGGAAGAATTTGACCACATTTATAAAGGCGTTCCGCGTACTGATGACCAGCTTAGCTTTATTAAACCGTCTTGGCTTCGTGCGTGCGTTGATGCGCATATTAAGCTGAATCGGCCAGGAATAGCACAAGGCGAAAGACGCCTAGGCTTTGACATTGCAGACGCTGGTGAGGATACTTCCGCTTTAGCCGATGCTAGTGGAAACTTTTTAAGGTCGATTGAAGAATGGGCATCTACCGAAGACCAGCTTCTTCAGTCTGTGCAGTATGCGTATCACAAAGCTGTAGAGGCAAATGCAGTACTTGTTCCAGACGTAATAGGCATTGGCGCATCAGCTATACCAAAAATCAACGAGATGAACGAGGTACGGGAAGCCAAAGGTTTACCCACAGTGGAGCATGAGAAGTTTCATGCTGGTGAGTCAGCTTCCGAGTATCTCTATGTCGATGAGACCAACTGCGACGAATATTTTACCAACAAGAAAGCAGAAGCCTGGGGTACGTTGAGTGACCGCGCGCGTAACACGTTTGTGCTGTTGTCAGCCATTGAGCGCAACCTTCCGCCGGAAGACATGCCAGTTTTTGAGGATGAAGAACTACTGTCCATCAGTAGCGAGATTGAGTGCATTGAAAAGCTAATCATGGAGCTGTCAGCTCCGCGCAAAATCATTGATCTTGCCGGCAAAGTGATGTGCGAGAAAAAGGCGGACCTAAAAAAGCGCAATGTGCCATCGCCTAACTTGGCAGATGCGGCAGTCATTGCGCTGTACCGTAACAACGGGGCTGTTGGCTTCTTTGGTTAACGCTTGGTTCGAACGTCTGGAAGACTGAGACTTACGCCTTCTACCTGTGGGCAGTCATGAATCCAGCCGCCCTCCTCTCGGAGGCGTGGCTTTCCTCTATCAAGGCCCCAATGCAAACCGCCTTTTTGGCAGTAGCTACACACAATATGCGTTGGAGTTGCCTTTGGCTCTTCTACTCTCATATCGAGTACAGGTACCATAGTGGCTTTACAGTTTATATTGTGCGAAGGCCTTACACGTCTGTCTGACGCATGTAGCCATTGGTAAGCTTTAGGCGGAATATAGCCTTCTTGCATACGCTCAATCATGTCATCAGCAATATCGCCCATAAATTTCTCCTACGACAAAAGGGCTTTCGCCCTTTTGTTTACGTTGCGGTTAATTATTCAGCAGCTTCTTGCTTAGCTGCTTCATGCGCGGCTGTAACGCCGCTAACAATTGACTCAATACAGAAGTCTTCGCCGTACAGCTTAACCAGTAGCGCAAGAACTTTTTGTTCATTGCTCAACTTTTTGGCAGTGTTGCCAAAGCCGCGAGTCGCTACAACGCCACGATCTTTACGCCAATAGCAGAGGTAGCTACTTACAACGCCTTTGGAAGTTTCTGGCGAAGCAGCATGAGCAGCTGCCTTGAGGTCTTCACCAGCTGCTTGAGCGGCATCAAAAGCTGCATAGAGCACATCGCGTTTGCTGCCGCCTTCTTTCTTTTCACGCTTTTGCGGAGGAGTAGGAAGCTGCACAGTTGGTTCGTGCACAACAAGACTACCAGCGTCGTCAAGCTCAGGCTCAGGAGTAACAGCTTCAAGCTTCAGCTCTTGCAGTAGTTCTTTGAGCTCAGGAACTTTCATTGCGTTGCAGCTCTCTTGACCGTAACCCGCATTAAAAGCAATGATTTGGTTGATGAGCTTTTGCTTTGCAGTTACTTTAGCGCCGGTTTCAGTAGTCATAGTAAGCCTCGTTATTTAGCTAGGTTAGGTTCAACACGCTTGTTGCTTGTTGATGTGTCTATTATGCTTGGTAGACTACCCTGCTGGAAATACCGTTATGGAATAAGGATTATGCTATTTAGCTATTTCTATATTCAGCACAATTGTGGCAGTCGCATGCGCTTGCATAATAAGAAGTAGAGCCCCTTAATATTTACTAAAAAGGTAGGCCGAGATACAATCGGCTAAATCGTACTCAAGGCCAATTAACAATGAAGTTTCTGAACTTGTTTTCCAGAAAAGCAAAGCCTACAGCTGTTGCTTTGCCCACTGATAAGCAGGAGCAGGGCGTTCTTGACCTTTCTGCTAAAGCAGGTTTTGGTGAAGAAGTTCCTACACTTGGTCAGGACCTTCAAAGCGTGTTGGCTCGCTCTATTCAGCGATCAATTACGGACATTCCAACAATAGATTCAAGTTTAATCTTTGCTGGTGACGCCGCAGTTGAAGCGGTTAAAAAAACTAAAGTTGGTGATGCATTTTCTGGCACGCAAGATTTGTCTGTAGGTTCTATTTCTCCGGCACTTACCAGCTGGTATGCCTCTCAAGGTTTTATCGGCCATCAGCTTTGCGCAATTATTGCTCAGCACTGGCTAGTGGGTAAAGCTTGCGCAATGCCAGCGGAAGACGCTTTGCGTAACGGCTGGACAACAGACTTTAAAGGCGTAGAAGACGCTAATCAAGTTGAAGAGCTTACTGAAACGCTGAGTACTCTGGACTCGAAGTTTAACTTGGATAAGGTGCTTCTTGAGGCCGCAAAATTTACCAACGTATTTGGCATTCGCATTTTGATTCCGCTGGTCGACTCGACTGACCCCGAGTACTACAAGAAAAAATTCAATGCTGATGGTATTACGCCCGGCTCATTCAGAGGCTGGACGCAAATTGACCCACAGTGGATTTTTCCTTTGCTCGATTCTGTTGGCGCATCCGACCCAAGCAGTCCCGAGTTCTATGAACCTACTTTTTGGGTAGCAGGCGGCGTAACTTATCACCGATCGCATTTGGTAATTTTTAAAACCGAAGAACCTGCGGACGTACTCAAGCCAAGCTATTTGTTTTCTGGTATACCGCTTACCCAGCGAATTGCCGAACGAGTCTACGCTGCTGAGCGAACTGCCAACGAAGCTCCACTGCTAGCAATGTCCAAGCGGACAACAGTGCTTAAGGTTGACCTAGCCAAAGCTAAGATGAAGCTTTCGGCTTTTCTTGGGCGAATTCAGCAGTGGGTCAACTACCGAGACAACTATCAAGTAAAAGTTATTGGTAATTCTGAGGATATGACTCAGACTGACACGTCGCTTGCTGATCTTGATGTCGTTATCATGACGCAGTATCAACTTGTTGCGGCTATCGCGCGTGTTCCAGCAACTAAACTTTTGGGTACTTCGCCAAAGGGCTTTAATGCTACTGGCGAGCACGAAATGAAGTCTTACCACGAGTATCTTGAATCCATCCAATCTACCTGGTTTGACCGGTTTCTTGAACGTCATTATCTGCTGGTGTCGCTGTCTTGCCTAGACGGGATTGAAATTAGGCATACTTGGGAGCCTGTTGACTCGGTTGGTGCAGAAGTTGCGGCTAACATCCAGAAGACTAAAGCTGAGACTGCTGCAATTTACCTCGATCAAGGTGTTATTTCGCCGGATGAGGATCGCAGCAGACTCCGCATGGACAAAGAGTCTGACTACAATTTGCCAGAAGACGTTGACGCGCCGGGCGTTTCAGAAGAACCCGCGCTAGGAACTGTGCAGCCCGGAGCAGAACCCACTGTGGGCGATGTGGAAGAGCTACAGCCTGGTGAAACCATTCTAGACGATATTGTGCTGGCCACCGCGCTAGTAGTTGCTGAGCCGGCAGTAGAAGTTGGCCCAAATGTTTCTGCTGAAAAAGTGTCTGAAACTTTGGCCCAACTTGCTGGTGCTCTTAGTAAGGTCCAGCTTAAGCCGCAGACTACGGTTGTCATGGGCATAACCCCAACGGTCAAAAGTATTGAGCCGTCGGTAGTACCGGTTCCTCCAGCAAAGTTTGCGCGTAAAGAAACTCCAGCTGAATAATTTTAAGGTTCCGTTCCTCTACTGTTTCGTGGGGTTACAGTAGGGCGAGCGGAACCGCCCTTTAAGAGCAGCGACTGATGGCCAAGCCCTTTCAAGCAAGAAAAACTCGTGAGCGCGCCAAAAAACCGACTATAAAGATCGGTAAAGCGCTTATTCCGTCTCTTGCGCTAGAGCTTGAATACTACCGAGAAATTTATAATACAGTGTACGAAGCTGTTGTTGGCGAGGCTTTGCCGTTTAAGCCAGAAGGCTATGCTGAAGACAGACTAACCGTCAATAGTCTAAAAGCACTGCAGCGTAAAGCCTACGCGTTAGCCGCACGAGCAGTTACCAAAATCAATCGACATTCAGCTAAATCTACCTGGGCATCGATCGAAGAACTTGCCAAGGATAACCTCACTGTGGGCAAAGTGAGTATGGAACCTTTATTACAGCAGCAGATTGAAACTAACGTAGGACTAATAACAAATCTAGGCGAAGAAGCTCGTGCCAAGCTAACTGCTTTGTACAAAGAGCATGGACCAGACCAAGCGACCATTTATAAAGAATTAAAACACATGGTTGGTTATCGGTCAAAACTTATTGCTCGAGACCAAAACGCCAAAATATTCACTAGTCTTAATACTTCGCGCATGCTCGAGTCTGGACTCAAGACTTTTATATGGGATCATTCTTCCGCGGGTAAAACGCCTAGACCCTGCCATGTTAAACGCGACGGCCACACCTTTCTGCTAACAGGCGGACCAGCTGAACTGCATTTTGAAGACGGCAGTGATGCAAACTATGCTTTTGGCGGTAAAAAAGGCGATGAAGGTAAACCTGGTTACGCTATAAACTGCCGCTGTCGTATGCGCCCGACAAGTAGTCTGGACGATTAAGCCCCTAGTTATTTACCCTAAAAAAAGTTCAGTCTATAATTGAGAAAACTTGCCAGTGAAGTAATTCCGGCATATCAATTCTTTGGCAGCTGAAGGAAACAGCTACTCAATTGGAGAACTGCGTGGAACACTACGTAGACCGTCTGCTAGAGTTTGCGCACTTATGTATGATATCACTTCTTGCAGCTTGTGCAAAAATTTCGTATCAAACACTGCATGGCAAACCTTTTAAATTTGCCACTTTTCTTGCACTTCTCATGGTAGCTGTTTTTGCTGCCTTTCTTGCAGGTACTTTTCTCCCTCCTGACCTTGCCTACCGCGACGGTATAGTTGGGATTGCCGCTTGGTCAGGTAGCGAGTTTGTTCGAGCAATCGAAACTCGATTGCTCGCCAAAATAAAAGGTAATGATAATGTCTCTGGTTAATTATTTGTACGCCATTACAACAATTCCATTGCCGCAATGGGTAGCCAGCAGTATAAGCCTAATTGCTATTTGCTATGGTAGTTGGCTAATTATACACGCGGATCATGACTGCCCAAAAGTTTTTGCAGTATTTTCTGTTGCTGGCGCAAGTATGTATTTAATTATGCTTGCTGCTCAGCTAATGGACGCAGTAGCAAATACTACTAGCCAAGATAGTGTTATGGCTACTGGCTTTTGTCAAGCGGCGCCAGTTCGTGTCCTTTACGATCTTTTTATGGCGTCAATAAACTTAATGGTCTTACGCGCTTTACATAACGCGCATAAGTAAGGAGAATTCTTTGGACGCATTAACTCTGTCGCGAGCAATGAGTATCCCGTTAGCCAGAGCGCAAAAGTGGGCACAGCCTCTTACAGCTGCGATGGAAGATGCAGCCATTAATACCCGATTACGCCAAGCAGCTTTTTTGGCCCAAATTGGTCATGAAACTCTTTCGCTTGTATATGTCAAAGAAATCGGTAGCAATACTTACTTTGAAAAATACGGCAAAGGTGATCTTGCTGCCAAGCTTGGTAACCTTACACCTAGCGACGGACCAAAGTTTCCGGGGCGCGGATTAATTCAAGTTACTGGTAGAGCAAACTACAAGGCTTGCAGTTTGGCTCTCTTTGACGACACCAGACTACTGGAACATCCTGAAATACTAGAAGACCCACAGTGGGCCGCAATGTCGGCAGCTTGGTATTGGAAAAAGAATAGCCTGAATAATCTGGCGGATGCCGATCGGTTTACAGATCTGACGCGCAGAATTAATGGCGGGATTAATGGTCTTGAAGACCGTAAAGCGCGATACAAAACTGCTTTAACAGTATTGGTATAATTATGTCGCCACTTGATAAGCTGTTTCCTTACTTACTAGCAGCAGGCCTAATATTTTCTGCTTTCTTTGGCGTTTACTGGTATGGAGGTAAAGTAGAAAGCGCCAAGTGGCAAGCAAAATGGTCTGAGCGCGATACCGCAGATATTGCTACAAGGCTACAGGCCGAGAGTAAGGCAAGAGCACTCGAGCAGTCTTACCAGAAAACTATTGAAGAGATTACAGCAAATGGCCAGCAAGAAGTTGAGAGTATTAAAGTTAGGCTTGTTTCCGCTAATATTGAGTCTGCTAGCGTGCAGCAACGGGCAAACCAGCTTGCTGACAAACTTGCCAGCAGTTCAAGAAGCCTCAATTCCTGCACTGCCGCCTCAAGCGAGGCAGCTGCCGACACCGCAAGAATGCTTGCCGACCTGTTTAGTCAAGCTGACACAACAGCGGGCATTATGGCTGAAGTTGCTGAACAAGCAAGAACACGCGGATTGATTTGTGAAAAAGCGTATGATAGTCTTGTCGCTAACAGTAAGCAACGCAAGTAGGACATTATCATGCGACGCAGACTAATAACATTCGCTTTTTGTTTATCTCTAACGCAATGCCAGCCCGCCCAGCTTGCGGACAGCATTGAGGACTTGTGGGTTATAGCTACCACAAGCAAAAAGAGTGCTACCAGCGCCACCAGTCGGAGTAGCTTTTTGACTAAATAAAGTTGGTTGACTTTTAACCCGCAATATTTACAAGCTGTAACTCTTGGATTAGAATGAAGCCAGTTATTTAGGGTTAGTACCACATGCGGATTATCTTTGATGCATCGGCTTCACCAAGCTCCCGGCGTCTTGACGACAATGGGTTCTTGCACGTTTCCGCATGTCCAATTACTTCTTTTGGCGTATTTGATTACGCCAGAGCAGAAGCGGAACTTCCGGGTGATCCTAACGAAATAGTTAAAGTTCTTCGCGCTAAAGAAGTCATTTCTTCTGCCGAATTCATTGCCTCTTGCCAAAATCTTCCAATTGTCAATAACCACACCTACATTGAAGGCGTGACGGTTGATGCTGAACCAGGTGAAGAAGACGGCATGGACCCCGATAAAAAGGGCGTTAATGGTGCAATGACCAACGTGCGATTTGATGAGGCATCCGGCTGGGTAGTTGCTGATCTAGTATTTTACTCTCGCACGATGATTCGTCTAATCCTATCAAATAAAAAGGTAGAGCTATCCCTTGGCTACACCTGTAAGTTTGTTCCGCTAGAAGGCCAAGCCGAAGCAGCAGAGCAAACGGATATGTCCGGTAACCACCTAGCTCTGGTGGACCGGGCCCGTGTACCGGGCGCTCGAGTTCTTGACAGCGCTTTTCCCGACGCATCCCTTGAGGGCAATGAAATGCCAAAACCAGTTGTAGTAAAGAAAAAAACAATGGACGCCGATGCGCTGTCCGCCTTGCGCGAAGCGCTGTTGCCAGCGTTGACCGCTTTCCTTGAGAGCCAGGGAGGTGGCGAGCCGGCTGCTGAGCCAGCAGCTGAACCCGCCGTTGAGCCTGCAGTAGAACTTTCGCCGGAAGAACAAGCAGCCAAAAAAGCTGCTGAAGAAGCTGCTGCGGCCGAAGCTAATGTTGATCCAGAAGTTACTGGCGACGAAGGCGAAGAAGCTGGCGCAGTTAGCACTTTGATTAAACAGCTGATTGATGTACTCAGCGGCAGTGCGGCTGAGCCAGCAGTTGGCGACGAAAAGCTTGACACTGACCCAGTAGAAAAGAAACTGGGTGACGAAGACGGTGAAGAGCAAATTGCTGCTACGCCTGATAAAAAGGGCGTAACGATGGATGCCATGTTTGCAGCTGTTGCAAAACGTGATGAGCTGTATAAGCGTGTTTCTCGTGTAGTTGGTGCTTTTGACTGCGCCGCTATGTCGCACGATAAAGTCGCCAAGTACGGTGTTAAAAAGCTGGGCATTAAATGCGCAGACGGTCATGAAGTAACAGCGCTTGACGCTTACTTGCTGGCTACAGACAAGGCAGCAGAAACTGCTGCTAAACCAAAAATCGTTGGTGACAGCATGCCGTCTAGCTCTGAGCTTGACGCGTACCTGGCCGGTAAGTAAGGAGAACACCCATGTCGTTTCAAACTACGGTCGGCTTTCGCAACACCAGCGGTTTCCTGGGCCAAATCATCCGCGAAGTGCCAAGTGTCGTAAAAGTATGGCGCTTGAGCAGTCAAACTGCTGTGCCAAACACTTTCGGTAAAGCGTTTACTGCGTCGCCTGAAGCTGTCACTACTCCAGAAATGGGCCTTCAAGCAATCAAAGTTGCGGCAGTAGGCGGTACTGCTGCGTTTGCGGGTATCTTGGTTAACCCAAGTGAATTTGCAAACTCCGGTTCGGCTGCTGGCACACTGGCACCAAATCTGGATCTTCCAGCCTACTCTCGTGCTGAACTCATGACTGAAGGCGAAGCTGTTGTATCGTTTACAACTGCTGTTGCTTACGGCGACGGTGTGGCGTTTAACCCTGCCACTGGTGCGCTTGTTGCTCCTGGCGCGGGCATGACTACTATTGTTGGCGCAATGGTGACTAACACCATCACTGCTGCTGGCTTGACTACCATCAGTCTTGCGAAGCTGCCAACTCCAGCCTCCGCTTAATAACCATCTAGTCGTCGCACTTTACATACCCACAGTGCGACGACAATAAGGAGCAAAATATGAGCAAAGTTCACAGTCATTTGAAAGCTACGGACGTTCGTGCTTTCAATATGGTAACGATTGGCGACCAAGCCGTGCAGTCTCTTGCGCGTCTGGGTATCCATATCGACCCAGCCATTGTGCATCGTCAAGTGCGGGCTCTGTCGGTAGGCGACTCCTCGTTTGTTGCGCCGGTTACCCAGGGTTCCATCACCACTCCGATTCAATTCCTGCAAGCTTGGCTTCCAGGTTTTGTGCAAGTAATTACTGCCGCTCGCAAAATCGACCAGTGCATTGGTATCACCACTGTGGGTAACTTCCACGACGCCGAAGTGGTACAAGGCATTGTTGAGCCTGCCAACTCGGCTACCGAGTACGGCGACTACAACGCTATCCCGCTGGCTGAGCTGAACGTCAACTTCGAACGTCGTTCTATCGTTCGTGGCGAACACGGTATGTCGGTAGCATTGCTGGAAGAAAAACGCGCATCGGCCATGAACCTGAACGTTGCTGAGCAAAAACGCCAAGCTGCTGCAATCGGCTTGGAAATCATGCGTAACGCAATCGGCTTTGGCGGTTGGTTCGCTGGTAATAACCGCACTTTCGGTATCCTGAACGACCCGTTCCTGCCTGCTTATGTGGCAGTTGCTGGTGCGGCCTGGGCCACCAAAGACGCTTTGGCAATCATGTCTGACATTCGTACTGCGATTGCTCGCCTGCGTACTCAGTCCCAGGACAATATCGATCCTGAAAACGTCGATATGGTTCTGCTGATTGCCACCTCCTGCGTCGATTACCTGTCGGCTGTTACCATCAACGGCGTATCGGTTCGTGATTGGCTGACTCAGACCTACAAGCGTATTCGCATTGAATCCGCTCCACAGCTGAACGCAGTTAACGCCGGCGCAAACGGTTTCTACCTGTACGCCGAGAACGTTGACAACTCGATCGACGGTTCTACCGACGGCGGTATGGTGTTTAAGCAACTGGTAGTCAGCAAGTTCATGACTATCGGTGTAGAGAAAAAGGTAAAGCGCTACGTGGAAGACTTTGCCAACGCCACTGCTGGCTCCCTGTGCGCTCGTCCTTACGCAGTAGTGCGTTTTTCGGGTATCTAACGAAAACTGCTGATAAGGTAATTAAAAGGGGATTTTATCCCCTTTTATTTTACCACACGACTACAGCTTTTATTTACTAAATAAATCAACCAGAGGTTTATTCCCAATAGGTTTACTTAATAATCTGCTCTGGGCTATAATAAACCTGTTAAAACCCCCAAAGGTAAAGGACTTTTTTATGTCTAAGTACGTACTTTCTACAGCCACTTGCAGTCAGCGATTTGTTGACTATCACCTTGGCGCAAACGGCGGTGTGCATTCGGTACTCAAAGAAGTGCTGATTAAAGGTGGCGCGAACTCGCCTAGCTCTACCAGCGGCTTTGGCGATCTTGCTAACACCGAAGGTGGTCAACCGTTGTGGACTCCACAGGGTTGTGTTACTACTATCACCGACGAAGAAGCAAAATTTCTTGAGTCGCATGAAGGCTTTCAAGCCGCAGTTAAGCGTGGCTTTTACACCGTTATGGATAAAAACCCAGGCGACAGCCACTCTAAACTGGCCAAAATCGTTGAAAGCGACATGACCAAAAAAGATGGTTCTGCACCGCTTAACAAAGAAACGCTTAAAGGCGCTGTCAAAGTCACTACTAAACTGAAAGTAGACGACGAGGAATAACCAATGTCCGTAGCACTTGACATTCCAGCTTTTCGTGCCATGTTCGATATGTTTGCGAACGAAGCAAAATTTCCTGACATCCTACTAGAGATGTATTGGAAGCAAGCAAAGTGCATGATGGACGACACGTGCTACGACGGTTGTTTGCCTACCGGCGATTGTGAACAAATCCATATGTATTTGCTTCTGGCACACTTTTTGTGGCTTAACAAAAATATTTCTCGTGGCAAGCAAGGTGGCTTTGTCAGTAGCTCAACTGTTGATAAAGTGTCTGTCACAAAAGTTGCACCACCTGTTGTGGATATGTTTGACTGGTGGATGGGACAATCACCATTTGGTCAGCAGCTCTTAACTTTGTTGCTTGTCGACTCAGTAGGCGGCTTTAGCGTTGGCGGATTGCCAGAGCGTCAAGGCTTCCGCAAAGTGTACGGTACCTTTGAATGAAAAGCAAACTCGAACAACACGCAGAAATTTTGCGTCAGCTGGACGGTACAAATACTGATCTAGGCTGGTTCGAGAATGCTACCTACCCGACTGGTGAAAGTGTTGCAGCTGTAATGATGGCTAACGAGTTTGGCAGTGCTGGCTCGGCAACAAAAGCCCCCACTCCAGCTCGTCCGCTGCTGCGCCAAACTGCAGCGGTACTGGACGAAAAAGTTCCGGCCTACATTGAGCGTCGTAAAATGGAAATGATGGAGGGTACGCTGACAGTACCTGAATACCGTAAAAGGCTCGGCGAAGCAATGGTTGCGGCAGGTCTTGAAGTATTAAAAAAAGGCGATTTTGCTCCTAACGCAGAATCAACAGTTAAGAAAAAAGGCTTTAATAAACCACTTGTTGATACCAGCAATTTGGGCCAGTCTCTTACATTCAGGAATGATGCAAAATGACCAGCGGAGTTCCAGGCTCTAACCTTCTTGAAGATGCGTTTGAAGCCATTGAAACAATGGAAGTGCTTGTTCTTCATCAGGGCGAGCGGTCAAAGAACGCTGTTGGCCAGTATGTGACCCCTTTTGAAGAGCCCGTAGCCTTTGAGGGAAGCGTGCAAGCGGTTAACAGAACAGCCTACCAACAACTTGGGCTCGACTTTAGCAAAAAGTATGTGACTATCTATTTATGCGCAGACGTACATAGCTTTACGCGTAACACTTCGGGCGACAGAGTAACTGTTGGTACAAAGAATTTTGAGATTGTAAGCGACTTAGACTGGTTTGAAATAGACGGTTGGGTAGGTCTTTTGTGTGTGCAGCTGGTATTACCAATATGACAGACAATGACGTTATTGCAAAGATAATAGAGCTGCTAAATGCCAAGTTTGCGGTGTGGCCTTACCCTGTGGGTTACGGCCCCGTTGAAGTTCAGCAAAAGCAGCAGCCAACAAAACAGGGTACGCCTATTGCTCCTGCTGTCTTTGTAGAAAAACTTTTTGATCATCGCTATGGCTGGTCAGAACTGCTGGAAGAAGAAACAGCGGACCCAAATAAAATTCTAGAAGTTGAAAATCAGCTGTATAACACAACTTTTCAAATCTCTGCGCGAGCTTTACAAGACCCAAAGCGTATTGACTTACCCACAGCTAGCGATCTTTGTAGCGACGCTTGTGCTATTCTTCAAAGTCGTTACGCTTTGCAAGAGTTTACAGCAGCAAAAATAGCTGTATTTCGAGTTACAGACGTAAGAAACCCATACATGTCTGACGATCAAGACAGGCAAGAAGCTGAACCGTCTTTTGATATAGTGCTTAGCTACACAAGGACTATTGCATCGCCAATTGGTAGACTAACCAGCGTCGACTGGAAGATTATACCTGTATAACGTTCCCGTAGGAGGGAAACCATAGTGACTATTTCTATTACGCGTTACGTCGACATTACATCTGGTGTTGGCGGTGAAGCAGGCGTGCCAAGACGCGAGTTTGGTCTACGCCAATTTACACAAAACCCGCTTGTACCTGCCGGCACAGTTGTAACTTTTACGCAAATAACTGACGTGCAAAAGTACTTTGGTGCTGCAGCCGACGAGTATAAAGCGGCCCTGAAGTATTTTGGCTTTGTTTCTAAGCAAATTACTAGCCCCAAGCAAATGTCCGTAGTACGGTGGCACCCAGCAGCCATTGCGCCTGCCGTTTATGGCTCGCCGCTGACAGCAGGCCTTAGCGCGTTTACAGCTGTTACAGCCGGAACTTTGTCGGTTAGCATTTCCGACACAGAGCCTGCAGAATTTACCGCGATAGACCTGAGCGCAGCAACGTCTATGACTGACGTCGCAGCTATTCTGCAGACCAAGCTTCGCACTTCGGCGCTGCCTCAGCTGGCTACTGCTACAGTTGTCTACGAAACTAATCGGGGTGTGTTAGTACTTACTGGCGCAATAGCCACTCCTGGCGACTCTTTAGTTTTTGAAAATTCTGGCCCAGAAGACATTGGGGCGCTTACCGGTTGGCTAACTGGTCTGCAGGTAAATGTAATTGGTGCTGCAGGTGAAACGGCTCAAGAAGCAGTAGCCAACAGCGCTGATGAAGACGATAATTTTGGGTCGTTTGAGTTTACTGGTGCAGCTGTGCCGACTACCTTGCCGCAAGTTGTTGCTGTAGCGGCTTGGAACCATACGCAAAATGTTAAGTTTATTTACTGCGTGCCAGTAAGTAGTGCAAATGGTGCGGCGTACTCTGAGGCTCTTCTTGGCTATAGTGGAACGGCTTTGACACTTTTGGCGCCTAACGATGACGGCAGCGACCATCCCGAACAAATTCCTGCTGAAATACTTGGCGCAACAAATTTTAACCGGCCTGCCGCGTCGCAGAACTACATGTACTATCAGTTTAGCAATCGGCTATTTGCGGTAGATAGCACGCCTGCTGCAGCTACTTGGGACGACTTGCGTGTAAACTACATCGGTCGTACGCAAACTGGCGGTCAAAAGCTTGCCTTTTACCAAAAAGGCTATTTGATGGGTGGTCTTACAGCGCCTACCGATATGGCCGTTTACACGGGTGAAATGTGGCTCAAAGACGCATTTGTCAGCACCATTATGGGTGGATTCTTAGCGCTACCGAGCGTGCCGGCAAACGCTAACGGCCGTATTACACTGCTTAGCCTTATGCAAGACCCAATCGACCAGGCCTTGGCAAATGGCGTTATTTCTGTAGGCAAAGAATTTAACGCCACTCAACGCGCCTATATCGCGCAAGTCACCGGTAACGCGGACGCATGGCGGCAGGTAGAGTCCAAAGGCTACTGGATTGACGCAGCAATAGTGGCGACAGTTGAAGCCGGTGTAACGGTCTATACCGCTGAGTACGTTCTTGTTTATGGCAAAAACGACCAAATCCGCAAAGTTACTGGTAGCGACATTCTGATCTAACCCTCAAGCCCACAGTGACCTGTGGGCAACCTTAAGGTGAAAGTAATATGAGCACAAATATTTCGCTGTTCGGGTTTAGCGTACGGATCGTCGCTGATCGAACTTTTCCACAAGGATTTACTATCACAGAATGGGCAGATGACCAACCGCCTATTGATAGCTCTAACATCGAAACCGCTGGCTTTGGTATTGGCCCAAACGGCGATATGGTTGTATGGCAAAAACCTGCAGCTATTCAAGCAAGCTATTCTGTGATCCCAAACTCTGAAGCCGATCGAAACTTGTCGATTTTGCATGAAGCAAATCGTATAAGCAAATCCAAGGGCATTGTGCCTATGGACAAAATAACTGCCACTGCAGTTTACCAAGATGGCCGTGTTGTTACTCTCAGCCAAGGTATTTCGCATAGCGGTCCTGCCGCGCCATCTGGCTCGCAAGATGGCAGACTGTCAAGCCGTACATTTGGTTTTGTTTTTGAGGATCGAAACGAAACCCGTCCGTAACAGTCATACCTAAAAGGCCCGAGTTTATCGGGCTTTTTACTACCCGGTATTTACTAAAGATGAAGCCTTACAGTATAATGCAAAGACCAATGGAGTTATACCGTGAAAAAAATTCCACTTCGCGCAGTACCAAACCAAACGCTAACTTGTACGCTTGGTAAAAAGCTGTTTGATATAACAGTTCAGCTAGGTGCCTCTGGCGGTACGTTGCTAACTGTGGCTGTTGACGGTAAAACATTATTTACTTCTTTGCTAGGGGTTAAAGGTGCGCAAAATATGCTTGCTCCATACGCCGAGCAGTACGGCAATCTAGTCTGGATTTGCAACGATAATGACAGTTATCCAACCTACACAAAGTTTGGTACAACTCATGGCCTGTATTGGTGGCCGCTATGAAAAGCGGACCATTAGTAAAAAGTCCAGGTGATGATCAATCACTTGCGTCTACAATGCGGTTTATACAACGTGCTATTGAAATGGATATGGAAAATTGCCTGCCCTGCAGAGTGCTAGGCTACGACCGCACTTCAAATCGAGCTACAGTTAGACCTGCTATAATGTCAACGGTTCGGTCAACAACGTCCACCGACCTGATCAGAAAAAATAGAGTGGAGATTCCAGAGATTCCAGTCCTTAGTCTTGGCGCTGGTGGTTTCCATATTAGCTTTCCTGTTAAACGTGGCGATTTGGGCTGGATTTACGCCTGCGACCGCGATATATCTTTGTTTCTTCAATCGCTTACTGAGCAGCCTGCAGGCCTAGACGGTGCTAGCCACAAGTTCAGCGATGCTATTTTTATTCCAGATGTATTTAGCAAATACGCAATTAATGAAGAAGATGAAGGCGCGCTAGTAATACAATCGACCTCGTCAGCTACTCGTATAAGCGTACGTGAAGATAATATAAAAATAACAGCTCCGACTAAAGTTCAGTTAGATACGCCTTTAACAGAGATTTTACACGATTTAACTGTTAGCGGTAATACAATACTCGAGAAAAATTTGAGTGTAACTGGCCCTGTCGCAACGCTACCACAGGCAACTACTGTGGGTGGAGCAGAAGTTTACGGACACAATCACGGAGGGGTGGTTCCACCGTTTCAATGAAAACTACTAAAGTCCACTTTATTGGCGAAATTGAATTTCGCTTTACAAAAATACCAGCAATACCAGCCCGTGAGTTACTATCTGGCATGGAAGCTGACTTTGATGTGCTGCGTCCGTTTATCGAAGTGTCTACTGCCGATGGGTGGATAGTGCTGGACAGCACAGCTACAATAGAAAAGCATATTAGCTCGTGGGAAACGCTTACGTTGGCTGAGCTCTACTCTTACGACTACAACTACGGGTTTTTAACTAGCTGGAAGCCAACGCCTCTTCCTGCAAAAATGGAAGAGAGTTCTTACCGTGTTGCAGAAACTAAAAACGTAGACGCAGCAGTTGCAGCTTTAATAACTAACAATATGGCAAGCTATGAGCAGTTGCGAGACTCTTACTCGCTAGAAGAAGCGTTTAAGCTGCTAGACGTTTTAACTGTTAAAAAAATTAATGAATTTCGTGCAGCTGAGGCCTCCAAATGAAAGAAGTTTATATCCCCACAGGTGATGGCAAAACGGTTCTTGCGTTTAATGTGCATAAGTTTAGTCCACTTGATGGCAGGAAAATTCTGGCCTATTACCCGCTCTCGATACTCAATAAAGAGCACACTTACAACAGCAATGAAGCTGCCATGCGTAAGCTGATGGCTTATTGCTCTGTTGGTAAAGAAACTGAAGAACAAGTACATTTGACAGATGATGCTCTTATCAATGAGCATGTGCCTGATTGGTGGACACTTGTCCAGCTCGAATATGCTTGCCTGAAATATAACTGCTCATTTTTGGAAGGTACTGACTTACTTACAGTGGCAAAAGCAAGTATGACTAACGCGCTTAAAGGATTGGTAGCAGACCATTTGGAGCGTATTAAATGAGTACGTTGACGCTGGCAATGGATAGTAACCGCGATTTGTTTATGAATCGCTTTAGCAGCCTAGAGACTAAAGTGGATGAAGAAGCAATGGCTGACTATTTAACCCAGCGTCTTTCGTCGTTAAAAGGCGAATTTAGGTTTAATAAACAGCGCGGTATAGCGTATATGACGACTGTGTACACTTCTGGCAAAGAAGGTATTCCTGCGCTCAGAGCAAACATTATTGCGGCATTATCTGCAACAGAAAACGTCGTTGGTATTTCTTATTTAAACATGGCCCAGGCAGAAGACGACCTTGAGTTTGAACTCAGCGTTGCTACTATTTACGGCCAAGTCTACCTACGGGTATAAGTCATGTTAGAATTTGTTTCCGGTATTGTTGCGTCTGCAAAAGAAAAATTTGCAGATGCTAAATCTTTTTTACAAGGCTTGTTCGAGGGTCAAGTTCGCCACGGCGTGTTTGACAACGACGGTATAACCAACATTTTTCCCAATGTTGGCATTTTAAGCGTTGATATTATTCGTGATAAAACAGTTGCAAGCCATCCGCTAGAAATAAATGTTTATCAGCAAGACAACATAGTAGTAAACCCTGTAATCATTACAATTACTCTTGCGGCAGAATCTGAAGAAGTAGACAACCTTTATAACACGCTTGAACAGCTTTACGCATCTGATACTGTGCTGCTAAGCGTGATGTGTGATAACAGACTGTATACCAATATGGTTTTGCAGTCTTTGCCAATACGCCGCGATCCTAGCAAGTATGACCTGCTAGAAGTCCCTATTGTGCTTCACGAGTTCATTTACCGTAGGGCTCGCGTGACGCTCATGAGCAGCCCTGAAAACGTAGACTTAGCAGAATACTCAGACCGCCAAAAAGCTGGCCTGGTGCAGCCTCAGACGGTCTCAGGAGCAGATGAGATAAGCATTCAGGCTCAAAAAACAGTAGTGCCAGGGAGCACAAACTAATGAACCAAATTGGAACATTTGGGCTGTTTGCCTACTTGATTGCTTCGAAGACTATGCCCATCGGTTTTCCTATTAAAGCGTTTGCTGACGATGCAGATAGTATTCAAGTGCATGAGGCAGAAAACGGTCAAGCAATTCTCGATCTTAACGGCAAAGTCATACGCTGGACCGTAGCAAACCCATTAGTTATAAGCATTGCAGTTATGCCTAACACCGCAGAAGATGATGTTCTTGCAGTTATTTATAACGCTAACCGCGTGTCTAAGACTTCTAAGTCGGTCAATGACAGCATTAACCTTATGGTTAAATATCCAAATGGTGGAATACGCACTTTTGTGCAGGGCCGAATAGTCGCAGGCCCATCTGCTTATACTGCTACTGCAGAAGGTCGTATGGTTGGTAATATTTATACATTTGCGTTTGGCGACCAATATGCGCTTACTGTGGCAGCTGCGTTAAACACCATAGCGAGTCAGCTTGGTATTGGCGATAAAATTTCTAGCATAACTGGACTATAATATGCTTATTGAACTTAATGGAAAGCAATTTCGCCTGACAAAATTTCCGCCTATAATTGGTCGACGCCTTATGACAAAAGGCGTTGGGGTGAACGGCATATTTTCCAGAAATGTCACAACTTGGCTGCCAATACTTGAGTTTGTTTCCGTAGGGCTTGGCCAAGATCAATGGATTCCTTTATCCACAGTAACTATGCTAAACAACCATGTTCCTGAAAGTATGCAAGCTGAGTTGCTTACAGCTATACTCCAGTTTAACTGCAACGAAATTGACGGGCTAATCAGCGGCCCCACAATTGGCGATGCACTGTGGGCAGAAGTTTACGATGCTGTTGCGGAGGCTTTTAAACAATGAGTATTTTAAATACTTTCTTTTTACGCTATCGTGCAGACACTGGCCAAGCTGTAAAAGATATCGAAAAGCTTTCTGCAGCCGAGCAAAAAGAAGCAAAAATACATGAAAAAAATGCGGTTAAGCGTAAAAAGGATTCCGCTGACACGCAAGAACATATGAAGAAAACCACCGAAGCTTCTAAAAAGTTAGGCGAAAGCTTAACTCAGCTAACTGAAGGCGGTACAAATAAGCTTGGTGCGCTTAGAGCTGCGTCTAGTTCTTTTTCTGAAGCTTTTGGCTCTATCGGGGCAGCAGGTGCTGTTGCTGCAGTAGGTATTGGCGCAGTTATTGCAGCTATTGCTGTTGCTAACTCAGGCATTGAAGACGCACGTGTAGCAGCAAAAGAAGCTATTGAGCTCGGCGAAAAAGCGTTTGATGCGCGTCTAGCTCAAGGCGAGCTTATCCGTTTACAAAACCAAGGCCGAACCCGTGGCGTTAGCGATGAGACTACTTCGCAGTCTGCTAAAGGCGTTTATGACCGAGCGTCTGAAATACGCGCAGCACAACGTCAGGCCGCAAGAGACCCAGCTTCTGCATTTAATAACCCGCTAATCAAGCAAGCCAATTTGTGGAAAAAAGCGGGCGTTGATGTTGCTGCTGGGCTTGAAAAACAAATGACTCAGCAAGACAAATACCTGCGTGGTCTCAAAGATGCGGGACAAGAAGAACGCGCACTGATTGAAGGCACACAACTTTTTGGTAGAACACTTGCAGATGTTAAAGCAGTGTTGTCTACTACGCAAAAGCAAATGGACGAAAATGCTCTTGCGATGGCAAAAGAAAATCAAGTTCGAAGAGGTTTACAAACGTCTTCTGAAAGCTTGTCTACTTCTGAAAATAAGCTAGAAGCTGCACGTAAAAGTAACGATGAAAGAGTTCGCCAGCATACCGTCCCTGCTACAGACGCGTTTACCAAAGCGCTTACCGAGTGGGAGAAAGCTGTTGGTCCGTTAAAAGACGCATGGGGCGAATTTGTGGCCTACCTTATAAACGGTATGGCAGAGTTACTAGAAGGCGCAACAAACTTTTTAAGAAAAACAGGTATCATTGACGACAACAGAACACCTGAGGCAAAAATAGAAGAGCAAGTTAAAGCAAAAGTTGCGCTTAACGAGGATTTGTACGGCCGTATGAAAGGCCAATTAAAGCCAGGTGAAGAAGGCTTTGAAGCTGCTAAAGCGGCTTTTCTCAAAGACATAGCTGACAAAGAACGCGCCAGGCTTACAGGCCCAGCAAACGAAGCAGAAGCAGCCCGCAAAGCTGGACTTGCTGGTACTGCAAATCAAGCTGCAAAAGAACTTGTTGCAAGTGGGCAAATGACCGAGGCGCAAGCCGCTGCTGCCGCAAAAAGTGCTATTAGTCAAGGTGAAAAAGACCCTAGCGTTAGTAAGCTGGAAGATATAAAAACTTTGATGACTGAAAGTAACGCTGCTCAGGCTGAAGAAGGCAAAGTACAAAAAGCTCAAACAGAGTATACAAAGAAAATTGAAGCTAACACAATGGCGCTTGTTAATACAGGTCTTGAGCAGGCTATGGCGCTGTGGGCTGCTAACGTAGGTAAAGGCGCTGGAGTTGCTAGTGGCTCCATGCAAGGTGAAACTCAAATAGACTACGAAAAGCGGGTGCGTGCTATGCAGCGGTCTATTAACCCAAACGCTGCCAGAAAAATGAGCATGGATCGCGCAGCAGTAGGGGCAATGTCAGGCCAAGCCGAACAGCTGAACAAATCAAAAAATAATAGCACTGGTCCTACCGATCAGTCAAAAACAGTTAAAATTGATATGCTTAAAGTAGAGGTAGTCAGTTCTGCTCAAGATGTCGCTGGATTAGCGCAAGATGTTGGCGTGAGCATACGAGACGAGCTGCGCTACGCCGCAGCAGAATTTGCTAGCCCGGTGGTGAGCTAATGGCCAATACAACGTACGTGGCTGATTTGCTAAATAAAGTAGATCAGCGTCGCTTAAGCCTTCGAATAGGCTCAGATACTATAGTCGAGGAATTTGACGAGGAATTTTATATAACTTGTCGAACAAAAAAGAACGTGCTATCAGTGCAGAACCAATGTACTATTTCTATTGACAACCTGACGGCTGAACGCCGTAACTTTTTGCTTGGCTACTTTACACAATGGGAAAGCCGTAATTATAGTCAGCCTTTTATACCAGTAGATATTCGCATCGGTAGAGAAAGCAATGAAGAACAATTAACAACTGTATTTCGAGGCGCTATACTTGAAACTAGCCTAGGTAATCCACCTGACATTACACTAGGCCTAAAGTGTATTACCAGTTTAATCGACATGAACATTGCTAGCACAGACTATGTGTCTCGTACATTGCCAAAGGTATCTACCCACAGGGAATTGTGCCAATGGGCGGCTGATTTAGTCAATATGCCGCTTAGGTATGAAGTATCTATACCTCTACCCGCAGTGTCTGCTAGCGCGCATGCAACTGTTATTCAAAAAGCCTATAGTCTTACCGCAGTTGTAGGCATGCTAGCAAACTTTCATAAGGATAAAGTTTGTGTGTTTGTAGACGACGGTGTATTGATCGTGACAGAATGGGGTAAAGCACTGCAGGGCGAAATTGTTGAAGTTAGCGCAGCTAATTGGCTAATTGGCATTCCTACCGTGACGCAATGGGGCGTGCAGTTTACTACGCTAGCAGATGCGCCTATTAAGCTTGCAGGAGCAGTTAATTTATTTTCTGAGCTTAATCCGTCGGTTAATCAGCCTTGGGTAATGACGCAAGTTGAGTACGACATAACTTCACGAGATACCAGCTGGTACGCGACCTGGTCTGGTTCTCCTAGTGCAGCAGCTCCGTCTACTACTGAGCCAGTAGTTTACGAGGAGCTTGATATATGGTAAAATATTAGCATTCATTGGAGATTTTTATGCCGTATAACTATATCACGCAAACAGGCGTAATTGTCCCTGATACCAGTACGCTTAAAACTGACGTCCAAACTGAGTATACTAAGCAGTTTGGCGCGTCCTTACTGCTTGCTGACGACACTCCGCAGGGTCGTCTAATAGACGTAGAGGTTACTGCACGCGATTTGGTCATACGTGGTGCAGCAGAGCTCGCAAACCAAATTAACCCAAACATAAACTCCGGCATTTTTCTAAAAAGTGTAGCAGCGTTACACGCAGTAGAGGCTTCTGCGGAGACTTATACGGTTATACCTGGCGTAGTTATAACTGCTTTACCTAGCACTGTTATTCCTGCCGGCTCTAGAATTGCGGACACCGCAGGTAACTACTTTAAGGCAATTACGCGCATTACTGTTCCTGCAGAAGGAACTATTACAGCAGACTTTCAGGCTGTTGCGCCTGGCCCTATCGATCCAGCGCTTAATAGCGTTTCGCAAATTGTTGACGGTGTTTTTGGCTGGCTTACAGTTAATAATCCGCTCAATGCAACACCGGGTTCTTTTGAAGAAACTGATGATGCTTTGCGGTTAGCTCGTAACGCAAAGCTTTCTTTGCTATCGAAAGGGCCAATAGAAGCGATTAGCTCAAACCTTTTGGCGGCTCCAAACGTCCGTTGGCGTAGTATACGCGAAAATGATTCAGATACTCAGCGGACTATTGATGGCGTAGTGATGACACCATCAAGTACTTGGATTTGTGTGCAAGGTGGCGCTGACGACGATATTGCGCTGGCGTTCATACGCAGCAAGCAGACCGGCAGTCCACTAACTGTTGGCACAAACAACGGAACTCCTGTACTTTATTCTGTTGTAGACCCAATATCCGGTCAGACTTATCCCGTAATGTTTACTCGCCCTGTAGCTGTTCCTTTTTTAATGCGAGTAACGGTGGCTAAAGGCTCAGCTATTGATCCTTTCACGGCTATACCTGACGCGGTTATTCGCTACAAAGACGGACTACTTCCAGGCGAGCTAGGCTTTGTAGTAGGGGCAACTATCAGTCCGTTTGAAGTTGCTGCGGCCATCAACGTTCAACTACCAGAACTTTTTATCAAAAAAGTCGAACTTGCGTTAGTTAGCCAGCAGCCGCCTGTATATACTACAAATGAGCTGCCAATTGCACTTTGGGAACTTGCTACTATTACTACAGGTACGATAACAGTGGTAGTAAGCTAATGGACAAACAAATTAAACTTGCACCTGACCTTCTTGCCAATATAACTTGGCAGTATGATGCTGCCCCAAACTTAAATGGCCTTGTTGCTCAAAAGCAGGACTGGTACGCAACTAACTGGGGCAATTTCTGGAATAATTGGCACGCGTCTGTTTTTGATTTAAAAACAGCTAATAGATTTGGTTGTGTCGTATGGGCCATTATTCTAAATGTTCCTATAGGGCTAGTATACAACCCACAAAACGTCGGAGATACACCGCCTTTTGGTTTTGGCGGTGGCCGAGAAAACTTCAATAATTCAAATTTTTTTGGTGCGGACCCTGTAGTCACGCTTACGCTAGAAGAAGCGAGAAAACTTTTACGCGTGCGCTATTACGAGCAAACTATGAGCACTACAATTTTTAACATTAACGGAATGCTTAAGGACGTATTTGGAGACGACGGACTTGCCTATATAGAAGAAACAGTTGGCGGAACTAGTATACCGCCTTTTGGATTTGGTCCGTTTAGGCAAAATTTTAACCGTCCATCAAACTTTAACAGTACTGCGCTTTACGGCAACGTTAAAGCCATGGTGCAAAAATATGTTTTTACTTTTCCGCTATCACCAAACTTTAAAGAAGCGCTACATACATACCTGCCAAAAGGTGCAGGCGTACAAACTTTAATTTCTTCTCCTACCGCGTGAAGAATATAAATACAGCTATTGGAGCAATATAGGATGGTAGCTAAGCTTTTTACTAAACCGTTTGGTGTTGCGGGTGATAAAACACCAATTCCTAATGATACCCAGACAGATGGCTCAGTCAGCTACGAGTCGGGCTTTGGCGCCGACTACGAGCGCCAGTTAGGCGTTGACCCGGCTGCAAAAAACATTGACCGTAAAGCCTTTAACGAATTAATGTTTGATGTTACCACCAGTCTTTGTGAAATACAAGCAGGTTTTGGCACATCAGTTTACAGCTTGTCGCTAGCCCAAGCTTTGCCGGGTGGTGGCTACCCAAAAGGCGCAATAATACCGCGGCTGTCTGGTGACGGCTTTTGGGTTTGCAGCACTGCAGGAAATACTTCCAATCCGGACACGGGTGGAGCAGGCTGGGCACAACTCCCTTTACAAGGTAGTTTTTACGCAGTTGATACTGGTACTGCAAATACATATATTTGTACCTTTTCGCCTGCCTTAGTTTCACGTAGTGAGGCGCAGTTACTTACAGTTAAAATAAAAACTACTAATAATAATGCTTCAACTATAAATGACGGTATAGGAGTTGTGCCGCTTGTTGGCTTGTCCCAAGCGGCCTTACAGGGAGGTGAACTTGTTGCGAATGGTATAGCGCTATTACAATGGGTTACCGCGATTTCTAGCTACGTAGTAATAGCTTCTACTGGTGGTGCTACGCAAGTAGCTAATGCATCAAAAAGTTTACACGCAATTAATGCTGGTCAGCAGCAAGGACAAAGTGTAACAGCGTTTACTACTGCTGGATCATCTACTGCTTTAACGCTTTCGCCAGTTCCAGCTATATCAGGTTATAGTGCATCTCAACGTTTTAATATTACTTTTCATGCCAATAGCGGTACAAACCCTACAATTAATATTTCTAGTCGAGGCGCAATCGCTCTTAAAAGGTATAATTCTGCTGGAGCAAAGGTAGCTGCTGCATTCGTAGCAGGTCAAGTTGCTGACGTTGTATACGACGGTACAGACTTGTTAATGCTAACTCCACTACCAGTAGACTCTGCGCTATTTGCCCCAATTGACAGCCCTGTATTTACTGGCTCGCCAGGAACTAACTCGACGCCACCACTACATGATAACAGCGCAAGATTAGCAAATACTAACTTTGTGTATCAAGAGCTACAAGCTTACCTGCAGCCTGCTTCAGAAACGGTGACTGGCCTTATTCAAATTGCCACAACTCCGGAAGTGACGGCTGGCGCAAATGATTCAAAAGCTGTGACTCCAGCAAAGCTCGCCGTCAAGGTAGCTGCTGCACTAAATAGCACGCTTGGTTACAACCGGACATACGTCGATGTAACAGCATCAAGAAGTAGCGGCTCTGGTTACACAAACAGTGTTGGCGCTCCAATTCAAGTGATAGTTTCACTTAATACGCTATCCGGCACAGATACAACCACGATTGTTGTTGGCGGTGTAACTATATACTCGGGCGACCTTGGCACGGCCGGGCAGCAAGCACCTGTGACATTTATCGTTCCAAACGGCGCTACGTACTCGGTAACTTGTACGGGCTCAACTATACAGAAGTGGGTGGAATTGCGATGAGCGATACATATTTGTACTTTACAAATCCTATTGATGGGCTCGTATATGCTTATGACGAAAGTCAGATTGCCGCAGGGTACGGAGCCGATATGGTCCCGCTGGTTGGGGATGCATTGGAGGCTCATCTCCATCCAGTCCCAACGCCTGCGCAGATCATTATGTGGAACGGTAACGAGCAGCTTGCTAGAACCGACGAGGCGTCAAGAGTTATGGCGCCTATCTTGGTGTCTCTACAACTTGGCGATGCCACAGACGAAGAAACATTAATGGCTAAGGCTTGGCAGGCTTACTACCGGGCTCTAAAAGCTGTTGATATTACTGTCACTAACCCAGTTTGGCCAAAAAAGCCTAATATTTAACGAATTAGGCTGGGCTAGCGCCTTTTCCTAGTTTTTATTTTGTTAGTTTAAAACTTTAAAACCCGATAGGCTTTTGTGCTGGAAATTACTTTATTTCCAACACAATTTCCTACCGGGTTTTATTTTGCTTAAGTAAAATCACAAAGCTTTATGCGTACGAGTCAGGGATAAATTGCGTAAACGAGCTTCTTTTCGGGCAGGTGTATTTGTTTCCACGTTGCCGCGAAAGCCATTTGACGTACCTTTAACGGGCCAGTTAATAGCCAGTATATATTTATCTTTTGTACGCCGAAGCCATGCACAAAATGTAGTTTGCGGAATATCAAGCAATATTGCTGTAGAAGACTTACTCTCACCGTCGCGTGCAAGTCGCGTAAGAATAGTAGTAAAGCTTTCACCAGACTCGCGCTCTGTCCGTTCAATATGCTGGTGCATAAAGTAGCCAGCCATACTACACCGCCTTACCAGCTGCTTTAAGAGCTTCATAACGGTCAGCAGAGACCCAGCCTTTATTCTCTAACGAACGCAGATACTGACCATTGTAAAAAAATATGAGGTAAGGCCACACTACTAGTACGCCAAAACCTGCCGTAAAAAAGATAAGCGCAAAAGCAATAACAGCAGTTGCCATATCGCCGCGGCACATTGGAACAAATATACCAAAGAATAGACTTGTCCAGCTGAACCCTGTGGGTACATATTCGTCGCGCCCAGAGGTTGGGTTAACCATCTTGATAGTCATTTTGCTTTAGCCTCATTTTCTGCTCGAATTTTATCCAAGAATTCCTGAGGAAGCTTCTTGGGGTACTCAGTTGTTATGTTAAAATATTCTGCAATTTTTTCTACCGCATCAACCCAGCTATAGCAGACAAAGGCTTGATAGCCACGCGCCACCATAGCCTTGCCAAATTTCTTTTGAACAGGCGAAACAACACCCCCAGGCTTTTTCATTTCGAGCCACAACCCGTTAAAGTTGTAGCGAGGATACGGCACAAACAAATCAAACACACCAGGCGTAACTCCTTCTGCTTTAAGCTTACCTGCTGTTATCTTATCACGACTACCGCCGTTGGGTACAGCAAATATCCATTCAAGTTCTGGATGGTAATGGGTCTTACGGCGCAACCAGCAAAACAGTGCAGCTTGGTGGGCATGCTCAGTTCCAGCACGAGCAATTTGCTCAGGAGTGTAAGAGGATACGGCCATAGTTACTCCGGCGAATTAATTATTTGAACCGCAAACGCTTCAAGATTTGCCGCTTCTCGCCAAAAATCAGACTCTGAATACTTTGGCTCTCCGCCGTTAACTACGTGTAGCTGATTAGCTGCCTCCATGCCTTTAATACGTGCAACCACCGCTTGCATGCAGCCAAAAATGTATAGCTGTTGATTATTCATTATTCCTCCGGAAATTCAAGTGTGGCCGGCTGTTTAGTCAGCTTTTCATCAGCCCACAGTGGGTGCTCTTTACCAAGGTCGTCGTTAAGACGGAAGCCAGCCCAAATGCCATGGCGCGGCTTAACCTTGACGCCATGGGCAAAATGCTTAAAGCGAGTAATGTCGCCTAGCGTCTGCTCACGGTTTTCCCAGGCCCACTTAGCCTGGGCATGAGTCATTGAGCCACAGCTAACTCCAAATGTGCCTTCGTAGTCTGGGTGGTAGCAAACGTATGCGCCTAGCCGGCCGGACGGTCTAAGGTTTTCAGCATGTGACGATCGAACGTCTTTGCCAAGCTCGCTAAGATAGGTTTCATTGTCGTTGTGCATCAGCTCTTCAAAGCCGACAATGCGCGCCTCACCATGGCTAAAGCGCTTGACTTTAAGCATTCCGCCTTCATTGGTAGTCGATCGGCCCATTTTGTACTTGCCGTCAGGTGCGCGTGTTATAACGCCCTCATAGCCCAGTTCAATACATTCAGCTTCAAAGGTATCAAGCTCTTCTTGGTTGTGTATAACGCGCTGAGGCAAAATAATGACATTCATATTGTCAGAATGAATAGCTGACAAACGGTCGGAGTAGCCTACGCCTTTTAGGTCCCAACGGTCAAACACATATAGCTTAACGTCTGGTATGCCTTTCTTTGACATGACGCCGGAAGACGTCTTTTGCATACAGTTTGGATCAGTGGGGGAGCCTACTACCAGCTCGCCATCAAGCCCTTCACAGTCAGCAAAGCGAGCTTGAGTATGGCTGTTTGGAATCAGCTTAAGTGTGCGTGACAGCAAACCGCCTTTTGTGCCAAGCGCACGAATACCATCGATCTTGGGTGATGCAAGGCAAGGAAATTTTTGCTTAGCTTCGTCGAACTTGCCAGCAAGATTTGGCTTAAGTCCTGCAGGAGGCGGTATATTGAACAAGTCCATTTAACTCTCCAGAAATAATAAAGCGCCCAGCAAGCTAGGCGCGTCGTGTCACTGTGGGTATATCAATCAAGACCTGTTTCGCTACGGGCGTGGCGGATTTCCTGCGCCATCCGTTCAAAAGTTTGCGCTAGAACTTCGCGGCGTTCCTTGGACTTTGGGAGCCAGAAAGTCACGGCGCTGCGATCGTCGTCCTCTGGCGGATGATGCAGGCGCTCGCTACTATGCAGGATGATTTGCACGGCGCTGTAGACCAGCCCAGTATTTGAAGTCTTTTCAATCGTGATGACCTCGTCGGTCAACTCTTGGCTATAGACGTTAATACGCATGGTTATTCCTTACCTTTGGGGGCTATTTTGAGTAGATCAGAAGCCAGAACCTTCAAGTTCTTTCAAAAGAGCAGCAACTTCTGGGTCGGTTTGAGCCATGACAGTATACAGCTCTCGCTCTTCAAACTGACGACGCTTGGTTGCCAGCTGAGCTTTAACGCGTGCCATATGTTCAGTACGTTCTTGTACTTGTTTAGCAAACGCTTCGTCAAACGAACCCCAAATAGACTTGGTGGCTTGGCCGTGCACATCGATGACGTGATCGCGAACGATGCGCACGATTTTGAATGGGAACTCGCTATTGCCAGACGCCTGATAAACAGCTGCGTACTGACCAGAACGAGCGCTTTCTGGCGCAAAATAGTGGTATTCTTTTTGGCCTTGCTGCTCGCTAAAAACAACAGCAACAACTTGAACTTTGCCGATAGCGTCGATGGCTACGGCTTTGGTTTCGTTTACTTCAGTCATAGTATTACTCCATTTGTTCATTTGTTCATTAGTAAGAATAAAGTAGGGTTGTTCCCTACTGACAAGGCCCCAGTTAAGGGGCTTGAGGTGGGCGGGTTGGTTAGCGAACCAGGGCCATCCACCAATCGCGGAATTCTAAGCACTCTTTGGCAAGATCGTGGTAGCCCAGGGCCTTGCATTCGATGGCGCGGCGGTTAGAGCGCTTGGCATTTTCTACGTACTGGCTGCGGATCATTGCGTAAGTCATCTTGTCTTGCTCCGTTGTTTGTTTTGATGAGTTAATTATGCCAAGGTTAACTGCAGCTGTACACCACTTTGCTTAGAACATTAAGTCTCTACAAATTCGCCTTCAGTAAGGATATTGCTATATGGCAACTCGCCTACAGTGCCCCAGCTTAAACCGCTATCACAAGACGACAACAACGGTACATGCAAACCCGGAAATGGATTTTCCATTTGATGACGTGCTTCAAGCAATGCCTCTTGGTGTAGTTTGCTACCGTCAAAGCTAAAGCAGTTTTCATCGTGTACTGTTAGTAGCATAGGCATAACATCTTGTAAACCACTTTCCCAATATTTTAACATTGAGGCTTTGAGGCAGTCAGCGGCTGAGCCTTGTAACACCCGGTTAACGGCTTTATGCAAACCAACACGTTGAAGGTTTGGTCCATAAATTTCTACTGCTTTTTCACGTGGATAAGGTGTCTTCGACCGACCGTTACGGTTATTTGGTACCCAAAAGTCAAAGCGTGCTTTACGACCAAGAAAGGTAGAAACGTACCCTTCACGACTAGCTTCGTTAGCGTAGTGCTCAAGAGTTTTTGCTACGTAAGGCGAAGCCTCAAAGTATGAGTCTACAAGCTCTTTTGATTTATCAGCTGGGAGCTGAAGACTGATTGCCAGCTTGTCAAGCCCCATGCCGTAAAGCAGCCCAAAGTTAATGGTCTTAGTTGACTTACGACTAATGCCTACACCAGTTAACCCATTAATCATATCGCAAACAAGCTGGTGGAAGTCAAGTGTTGGGTCAGCACGGAAAGCGGCTCTTACCGCTTCAGACCCGGGGCCAACAGCAAAGTGTGCAAGAATACGATACTCAATAGACGACAGGTCAAGTGACTTCCAAGTTTCATTATACTCTGGAACAAATGCTCCCCTAATACGCGCGCCAAGTTTTGTACGAATAGGAATATTTTGTAGGTTTGGATCGCTTGAGCTGTAACGACCGCTAACTGTACCACCACCCTCAGACTTCAGTTGCCTAAAAGTACAGTGTAATCTGCCATTAACGTTTTTGTTGAGAATATACCCTTCAACAAAAGTTGATCGCATTTTGATAAGCTCTTTGAGCTCAGTAATATGCGACGCTAAGTTATGCGTCTGCGTCTTCATAAACGTGGCAGTAAACGATGGGTTGCCAGCTTCTGTTGTTGGATATTCATAGCCAAACTTGTCAAAGGCTTTTGCTAGGTCTTGGCCTGAGTTAACATTTACAGCAAAGCCGCATTGCGCTCGAAGCTCCATTGTCTTGATAGCAGCTTGTTCTTCAAGCTCGTCACGCAGCCTGTTAGCGTACGGTAAGTCAACTCTAACACCACGAAACCGCATTGCAATCATTAAGGGTATTAGCTTACATTCCATTTGGAATACATTCATCAAGCCTTCGCGTAGTAAGATTGGCCATTGACGTTGCAAAACCGCCAAAGGCAAAGTTGCATCTGACTCAGCGTAAGGGCCAGCTAACTCAATAGGACAACGATACATATTTGCCCGCTGAGTGCCGTTAGCCATTCCGCCATAAGCGTCAGCTAGCCACTTGTACATGCCGTTAGATTCTTTGCCTTCACCCATGTACTTTTGGCCAAGGGCTTCAAGGTTTTGCTGAGCTGTTTCGTCGATTAGCGCTTCAGCAAAACCGCAGTCATATGCAATACCCTCTACAAAAACGCCTTCGTTTCTTAACCAGCCAATATCGTAAGTAAGGTTGAGCCCTACCTTAACTTGATGTGCTCGGCTTAGCTCAACTTTCAGCCAATCGAGCACAGCTTGCGGGTTCATGTTTCCGCCAAGAGTATGGCGTATAGGAAAGTAACCTTTATACCCACAGTCAGTAGCAACAGATACGCCGATAATGTGGCCAACACCGTCGCCCCGCGACCAGCCTGGGCCAGCTTCTAGCAAATACGGATCATAAGTCTCGGTGTCTAGCGCAATTGCTTTTGCCCTACTAAGGTCAGGAAAATATGACGGTACTTTCCAACCTGTATCAGGTATAGGCGGCATTGGCCGTTTAACCGGTTTGATTACTTTTTCATCAGGCATCCAAAAGAGACTAGACATGTTACCCCTTGGCCTTAGCCGCAATTACAATTGTACGGTCCGTATAACGGACAATTGCAAAGCGTTCTTTAAAAACAATATCAGCGCCTGCTCCAATAAACTGCCACATGTGGTTTAGTGACGTAGCGAAGTTGATTGGTATCCAGTTACCTTCAAATTTTGCATGTGCGCCTGTTTCACCGAATTGAAATTTAGCCTCGTTGGGAGCAATAAATTCTACGCGAACTCCGTCGGCTTCGGCGGCGTAAGGCTTAACTTGCTCCAAAAACTCTACTAATTCTTGGTCGACCGGCACCATGTCTTCTGCCAAAAAGAAGTCAGACACGTCAGGCCACGGCTCAGCGTAAACAGGGCTAGACAGTCGTGAGCCGTCTGCAAATGTAATGTACAAAACATAACCGTCAAACGCCATAGTCGCCATTGGCTTTGCAAGCTTTGCTAGCACAGCTACAAGCGCTTTTGGTAATGCACAAGTAAACGGCAGCTGAACCGCTAAACGTTGCCGGACAATGTAACTGCCGTTAGTGGCGTAAGCAAATTGGCCTTTGAGCAGTAAGCTTGTTGCCCAAATTCTTGGCGCCTCGTTGGGGATAAATTTCACAAGTTCTTTCATGACTGTTATCAAGCCGTCAGGCACTTGAACAAAGTCAGTTGACGGAGTTGGTTCGGGCAGTATAGATTCTTTGTCGAGCTGAAGCCACGTCTTAATTTTACCTGATGTAAGCGTCAAACGCGTATCGCTTATCGACAACTTTGAGTTAGTCGTAGCTGCTTTTAGCAACGAGTCTGCTTTAACGCAAAATTCTGGAAAACCTGCCGGTACTGGCGTAGAAAGCAAAACGTTACGGTAGTAGGAATATAACCGACCACCTTTGCTAAATGCCAATGAAGCCAAACCGTCTTCACCGCCTGTAATGGGGCGAACGCGTTGAATTAAAGCTTTTAGATCTATAGATCCATCGGCTGGTTTTGCTTTTGCCATTTAAACCTCCATTGAGCATCCACAATTATAACGCATATAGTAAGTAAAAGAAAGCCGTAACTTTAGCTACGGCTCGCTGGTGCTGGCGTTAAACTGCCATTTCAAACTTCATGCTTGGGCCGCGATCAAAAGGCTCAATTACAAAGTTTTCCGGTTCAACTTCAAACAGGTTTGCTGTAGGGGCAGGCCAACTGGCCCAATGCCACTGCGGCAGAGGACGCGCTACAGTTGTTGAAAGAATTTCTTCAACGCCCTCATAATGAGTAGCGTAAATATGCGTATCAGCAAAATTGCCGCGAAGCTCACGAGGTTTTTTGCCTAAGTGGCGACAGATGGCCGCTTGTAAAAAGCCGTAAGCAGCCATGTCTGCTGGGCAGCCAAGAACCCAGTCGACTGACCGCATATTGAACAGCAAATCAAGGTCTTCACCGTCGATAAAGAGTTGAAAGCTGTAATGGCACGGCGGAAGAACAGCTTTGTGCTGGTCACTTGGGTCCCAAGAAGAAACAAGCAAACGCCGAGAAGTTGGATTTACTTCAGCCTCGCGTAGTAAGCTAGTCAGCTGATCAACGCCATGAAAGTCTCGCCACTTGCTGCCGTAAATTGGGCCAAGGTCAAGGTTTTCCGGCGTGCCATTGCGCTTATTATAGTCGTTGAGGTTGTCACGCCACCAAAAGCACTTACGCGCTTCAAACGCTTCAACGTTGGTCAAGCCCTTGATAAAGCAGACCATTTCGCCGATCGGTCCGGCCGAACCAAAGACCCTGTGGGTCATGAGAGGAAAACCGTCCCGCCAGTCGTGAACAAGCTCAGTGCCAAAAAGAGCTGTGGTACCTACGCCGGTTCGATCGGAACGCGGTGTGCCGTTAAGCAAAATGCGTTCCATAATTGCCAAATAGCTGTGCTCGTACTTGCTAAAAATTGCCTGCATAACTACTCCTTAAATACCGTTGGCTACATGCCATTCATTAGCGCTTTGGCTCGGGTTAATTTTGGCAGCGTTAAGAGCATCGTCAAGAAACGGAGGAACCCACCCCGCAGGCTTAACAATGTCGTATTTGTTGCCGTATTTAGAAGTTGACTCGTTGCCGCGTTCTTTACGCATGTTTGCAGCATGAACCTCGTCCCACAGTGGCTGAAGTGGGAGCATGTGGTACTTCCGTACGAGGATAGCAAAAAAGCCTTTAAGTACATCTTTTGACAGATTGATGTGGTCAGTCAAACCACCATCCTTGTCGCCAAGCAAATACGTGGTGCCAGCTGCGACGTAAATGATGTCAATAACTGCGTCAGCAGTATCCCGCATTGTGCTAAAGCCGCTGTCGATAGATTCGGCCAGCTCATCAAATTCCTCGTCCAGCCGCTTAATGCGTAAATCAGCTTGTGCTGCGTCTTCTAGCGGGTTTGCGCCGCCAAATTTAGCAAAAAATTCAGCTGTATCAGCAATACATTTTTCAAAGCTAAAAGTGGAGTTCATTGGAAAGTCCTTAATAGTCGAATTTATATAATACAGCTATTAACTGCGTATAGGAAATAGCTAGTTGTTATCAGCAAACGCTTACATATAACCAATTTTACTTTATTAAGGGTAAGAAAAAGCCCCGAAAGAATCGGGGCTTTTAGTGCAACTAAGTCGCTTATTCAGCGTCTTGATCGTGTTCAGCTTCTGGAGCAGCTTCACCGGCTTGGAACTTGGCTTCTTCAGCTTCCAGTTCAGCCAGTTTGGCGGTGTCAGCAGCAATGCGTTTTTGCAGGGCAGCAATACGCTCAACACGCTTGTCGGCAGAATCGATCAGGCGCTGAGCAGCTTTTTCTTCACGCTCTTTGCGCTTAGCGGCTTGTGCTTCGGCCTTTTCGGTGTTAACACGGCGCGACAGTTCCAGGCCGGTCGCCTTACGGAAGTAAGTGATTTGGCTGTTGATCGACGGCTTGGACATGGTGGTGTTTGCAGCAGCGGTTTCAACAACATAAGTGCTGGATTCGCCGTTGGCTACTGCGTGCTGGCACAGGTCCCAAACGTATCGAGCGCCGGTACCTTTACCAGGGAACGCAACTTCAGCGCCGTTGACAACAACGATTTCTTTCTGAGGACGCAGGTTTTCTACTGGGGTTTGAATCTCGGTCATGACAAATTCCTTACAGGGGTTGGGGAGAACAATTTGCTTGTTTAGAACTCTATTATGCCTATAGGTCTAGAGCTTGTAAACAGGCAAATCAAATTATTTTTAAATTATTTAGATTGAACTTCCGACAAAGCTAGAATGGAATCTCTGGGTCGTATGCTGCACAGCCTGCCACAATGATTCTAAGCGGAGGTTGTGAGCCGTATTTCTTACAAATATTATTTTCAATATCTATATTTTCACAAGTTAAACAGCTAGGATTTTCTCGTTTAAAGTGAAGTCGTAAGCTGTTTACAAGTCGCTTTTCTTGTTGTTGCTTATCAAATAAGTCTGTCATGCTACTTGCTCCTCACCTTGATAAACAGGACTAAGTATCTCTGGATGGCCTTTTACTTTAAACCAAATCTTCACAGACACTGGCTTTTGTAGTTCAGCTTTGCGGCCTAAAAAGTCTTCGCAGCTTACTGGATAATCTGTATTGCCTGTATTTTCTTTCCACCATTTGCGAGCTAACCCTTGCGCAGAACCTTTATGCTCGAAGCAAAGCCAAGTGCTATACGGTAATAGCCCACAATGGTAAACCGCTCGTATGCTCGGGGGCTTTCCAGGCTTTTGATAAAGCGCGTAAGTAACCATGTCTACAGGAATATCGCGTACATCAAGAGTTTGCGGCGTATCGTCACCAATGCCTGCAATAGCAGTCTGCTCAGATGCGCCGGACATAATGTCGTAAGCTGGAGGTGGAAACTTATGGCCACAATCTCCGCATTCAGTAGTTCTGCTTGGCCATTGACTTTGGCATTTTGGGCATACTTTCATGGGTGGAGCGTCGCTGCCGCCGCGCTTCTTTTTCTTGTCTGGCAATATAGGCTCGTTGATTGGGCCCAGCCGAATAATGTTGTTAGCAAAGTCCAATACCAAACAGCCAAGCGCTTTTGGTCCTGCTGCGATAGCTGATAGCCTACCGGTAATGGTAGTTAGGTCAAAGCCTGGCGCGTATACAGGACGAGTACCACGGCCAAGAATTTGAATATGCAGGCTATTTGATTTGGTTGGTCGCATAAGCACAAGCAAGTCAATGTTTGGAAAGTCAAAACCTGTAGTTAGCACACCCATATTAACTAATGCGCGTAGACCGCCACTTTCTTTTTTAAAGTCAGCAATCACATCTTCGCGTTTTTTCGTCATTTTAGAATGGATTACCCCCGTGCGTATACCCATATCGTTAAGCATTTCTGCAATATGCTCTGCATGCTCAATAGATACTGCAAAGATAAGCCACTTTTTGCGTTGTTGTCCTTTTGCCACCATCTCAAGACAGCAGTTATAAGTAACACCACTTAGGTCTACGGCGTTAGCCAATTGCTTTTGATTATAATCGCCTGCAATAGTCCCTACATCAGACAAGTCAAATTGCGTGTCTGTCGACTTGGTGGTTAATGTTGCTAAGTAGCCTTCACGTACAAAGCGTACAAAAACTTCACGCGTGGCAAAGTCGCAGGCCAAGTGGTTGAATAGACCACACTCGAGTAGGTGGCCGCCTTTCATTCGCCAAGGAGTAGCCGTCAACCCGATGCAAACAAGCTTAGGGTTTTTCTCACGCAGCATTTCAAGCGTTTTGCCGTATAGCGTCTCGGCCGAAGCTGGAATCATATGAGCTTCGTCAATCAGCACAATTGAAGGCTTTTCCACCTCATGTGCTATATTGACAAACGACTGAATGCCAGCCACAATAATACGACCTGTCAAGTCTCGCTGTTTAAGACCTGATGAGTACACCGAAACAGACGCACCTGGCCAAACCCATTTAATAGACTTGGCGTCTTGCTCAACCAGTTCTTGGCTGTGGGTTAAAACAATTACTCGGCCTGTCCCTGGCCAGTTAGCGTAAATATCGCGAATAATCATGCCTAACAAAGAAGCTTTGCCTGTTCCCGTTGCCATTACAATCAACGGGTTAATGTGGCCGCTTCGTTCCGCAAAAGCCTGCCACAAGTAATTGACTGCAGCTTCTTGGTAAGGTCTTGGAATGAACTTACCTTTCATGTTTACCCCAAAGCAATAATGATGTCAGCTGGCTTTACAAAAGCCCGATGCTTACTGTACCCGCCGCACGGATGATAAGGATCAATGTCATTAGACCCGTTATAGGCGCATGACCATTTGCCTTCTTTGTTCGGCGAAGAGTGCTCGCAAGTCCGGCAGTTAACGTCTACTGACTCATTTGACAAATGCCAACAGTTAGCCCGATGATCGCAAATCCTGCAGCGATAGTCAGTAGCTCGTAACGCAATGCGCTCAGGCGGCTCATCAGCAAAAGCTAACTCGTCTGCTAGCTGCAGCTTTTCATCAGCAAAAGCTTCATCAAGCATTACCCATTCGGTATAAAGTTCGTCATTGTTTTTATTGACAGCCATGTAAAAACATTTAGTTAGCTTAAACTCACGCATGTACGTTTGCACTTGTGCATAATGTACGGGTTTACTGATTTTTACGCCTTTTTTAACCAAGTCTTCAAAAGATTTAAGACTATGAGTTTTCATTTCAAGTAGCACCCACTCGTTAGGGTGCTCAACAAAGCCAAAGGCAAAGCCATCAGTAGAACCGCCTACATGACCATAAGCCCGATTAGCTTTAAATTGCTTACCGGTTTCTGGGTGTACATCTTGCACCTTAATGCCGACTGAGCGCAGATAGCCGGTAAAGCGTGGTTCTTCAAGATGGCCGCGATTGAACAAACGCAATACAAACGGCGGAAAAGACGGACGTGTTGCCCAGCGAAAGCTAAGCCAAATAGATCGGTGGCATTCGGCACCGATACCGCTAAGTCCAAGGTGAGTACGAAACGGAAGCTCTTTGGCTTCTAGGCTAATTGCTTGATGCCGTAGCTGAAAAGCTTCAATCAGCTCTTGAGTTGGTGTGCTCATCGGTCTTTGACCTCGGCACGTAGTAAGCTGTTTTCAGTTGGTGCAGCTACAGACAGAATACCACTTGCCTCAAAAACTTCTGCAGGGCTATCGGGTATTACTTTACAGTTTTTGTCGGCTGGCTTGTCGGTGTGAGTGACATAGCCGACAGAAAGGTCAAACGGACCCGATTTATCAGCCTGTTCTGCGCGCAAACGGTTGACTATGTTTTGGGTGTAGCCAGCAATGTCAACCCAGCTATCGTCGTAGTCAGGATCACCGCACATAATACGACTAATTTTGTGCATGACCATTGCAAGCGCTTCGCGTTGATCGTAAGCCAGCCGTTCCCAACCCGGAAGCGAACGCAAATAGTCTTCAAGCTTCATGGCTACTTCGCCGCTTTCAATGAGCGGTCCGTAGCGGCCACGACGTTGTGCGATAGTTTGCTCGAGTTCAGTAGTCATATTATTTTCCTATTAAGTTCAGCTTCAGTTATTAAGTGTGCGCGTTTTACAGTTGGCAAATCCATCCAACCGTAATGCGTTTGTTGCAAAGGTAGACCCAGCTTATCAGATAGCCATTTATATGCGTTAATACGGACCATTCGCTTAGCTGACATCATAGCATGAAAAGATTGCTTTGCACATTGCCTTGCAGCTCTCAGCTCTTTATTCGCCAATGTGCCAAGCGGAATAGCTGTATCAGCGTGTACGCCCACATGAGCTTCGCAACTTCCTGCGCAAGCGTACAAAAATGGCCAATCGCCAACACTTTTACCGTAAATAGTTTCGTTATTTACAAGTATAACTTTACCTTGGCAGTAAGGACAAGCGGTAGGAACTGGCAAGGCATCACGTACTCGCTTCATTGCAGTAGCGCTTACGTAGGGCAAGCCTTCTGGCGGCGGAATAACCCATGGCTGTGGGTTTGGTAGCGGTGTAAAATTAATGTCAGACATTAGCGTTTACCTGTTTTACGCTCTTGCTTTCCTTTACAAAATGCGCACAATGTGCAACCAGGAATTGCAAGCCGTCTTGCTTGAGGAATTGGCGTATCGCATTCTTCACAGCTTTCTGCGCTAATGCCTTCATAAACAACTCTGTTTGCCAAAGTTGCGTTTAGCAATACTTCTTGATAACCGCTTGCTACATCTACGTCGTCAGCCATTGTGCTCTACCCTTATGCCGTTTGAAATTAAATGTTTGATTGCTTCTTGTTGCGCTTCGGCCCAACGGCCTGGATTGCCCACAGGTGGCATTACTACTGCCGCTACGCGCTTGCTGGCTACGATAGCCGCCGCGCATGCTAAGCACGGCTGGCTAGTGACAAATAGGGTTAAGTCAGAGCCTTCAGAGTTTTGAAGAGCATTGACTTCTGCGTGAATAACCATAAAAGTCGTGCTTTCGTTATTTAGCGTGTCGTCATTATACTCTGGTGGAGGACCGTTGTAACCCACTCCTTTGACTTTTCTTTTGTTGTCAGCAACTAATGCGCCAACTTTGCGTTCTTGCTTAGACCATTCCCCGACCTGGCTGGCTAGCTGCATAAAGCGGTCGCGCCATTTTTGTTCCAAAGTATTTACTCCGTTATGCAGTTAGTAAAATGCGCCGGAAAACCAGCGCATTTTACTTATTGCTTAGCTATTACCAAGGCTGTGCCGGTGTTTCGACGGTACCGCCCGGAATAGCTGGTTTGCTTTCGGCTGCGGCTACCAAAGCCTGCGCTTCTGCAAGAGCCTTTTGTGCAATAGCTACTGGGTCGTCAGCAACGGTAGCTTGAACGGCTGGAGCTTCAGCAGTTTTGGCGACAGAAGCTGGGGCTGTTGGAGCAGCTGCAGGTTTTACAGGGGCCGACGGCGCAGCTGGGGCAGAGCTTGCGCTGGCTGGAGCCGCACCACCGCCAACTGCGCGGAAGCCCTGGAACTCATTCCGAGCTTCGTACAAAACGCCGGAGTCTTTGTCGCCCGCTACGTTATAGGTAGGAGCAGTGATTTTCACACGGGCTTCGAACGGAATGCCGCAAAGCTGTGCAACGTTACTCAGGTTCAATACGCCAATAGCATGGCAAAGAGCAGACAGCTGACGCTGGCCGATTTCTTGCGCTTGCGAGTTGGGGTTTTGGTAGTTGATGTTGCCAAACACAACACGGTTGGCATGAGTTGGGCCTTGTACTTTGGCCATGATACTAACCATGGAACCTGTGCCGGCTTTGGTTGGTTTCAACTCAGACTTTTCAATCACGAACTGGTACCAGCCAACTGGAATTGGCTCGAAGTCAGAGGAGGCTGGTTGTACTTCAGTTGCGTTAAAGCTAAGAGTCAGGGACATTTGTTTATCTCGTTTATTTGCTACCTTACTTTGCAAATGCCAGGTGTAAGGAATAACCTGTTTATTTGGTGGGCCAGACAGGATTTGAACCTGCGACCGATCGATTATGAGTCGACTGCTCTAACCAGCTGAGCTACGGGCCCAAAGCCTTAAATTGCATGGCCCATCTTAGCAAACAAGTGGGTCAAGCTTGGGTATTCGAGTTCGTCCAGTACACCTGAACGGTCTTTGCATTGATACTGCCAGTTTGCTTTTGTCCGCAGCTGACGCGCGCCATTGTTGGCAATTTCCAGCGCAAATACTTCATCAAGCAAATAGGGCATGCCAGACTGCAGCATTTTACCTGGGAACTTCATACCGATTTGGGTAGTACCCATTACGTCGTCTGTTACTTTTTCTGCTTTGCAGAGAAAGACAATGTGGTGATGAGTTGGCAAATCGCGAAACGCACGCACTAGGCCGAGAACGTCTTGGCCAAGGATACCGTACGCTTGACGCGGGTCTTTCACTGTGGGGTTAGCCAAAGCTTCAGTTAAAACTGTTTCCGCAGTGTCAGATAACGAGTCAAGGATAACTGTCTTGTACTGTAACGCGGCAGGTGTTTGTAGCCACGCATAAATTTCTTTAAGCTTGGCGACTGTGGAAACATCAATGTATGGAACATTATACGTAACCCAGTCTTGGTCAGCGCCGTAAACTTTGGCTATATTGTCTGGGCTAAGAGACAATAAACCGCGCTCGGCATTTAGCAAAAGCGGTGCTGGAGCAGACGCAGCAATCATGGTTTTACCATTACCGCTAAGGCCATAAATGGCCATCCGAATTGGTCCAGGCGGTGTAGCACCTGTTACTTTAACTTCCATCGTCTTGTCTCTCAGTTCATTTAGCTATTATATTGCGCTGCTTAAGGCTTGTACAACTTTATTTAAAATAAATATTCCCAGCAGCGCGCAACTGGGTTATAATCAGTCAGTTTCAACTTCCGGCGCTTTAGTGATTTTCACTTGAGGGGTGCCAGGAGAAGTAGTAATAGCTTCAAGAGCAGCTTCAAGATCGTCGCCTGTCAGCGTTTTAAGACCTGTTGCACTAACAGTATAACTTACTTTGAAAACGCCGGCAAATTTTTCTTCGCCAAGCTTTTCTCGGGCGTCAGCCAATGAGGGCTCAAACACTTTAACGTTTTCAGTGTTTGTGAACGACAGTTTATAGCCGTCCATTGCAACGGTCTTTGAGCCTTTC